>JANHFL010001352.1:180204-193607 GCA_032468155.1 Oxyrhabdium leporinum
GCACTCCGTCTTCTTCTGCTGTCTCATCTTCATACCTAGATAACGTTTCTACAACTACAACCCATCCCCCCCGTCCTTCTCCTCTAAGATATATGCAGCTGGCAGCCTTGAGGGGCCCAAGGTAGTGTTCAAGGCTGACATTACACAGGTTGTGCAGAACAGCTTCACAAGAGCAATGTTGCAAGGAGGGGTGATTTTAATTGCTCTCCTTCATGTCAGTGTTGCCTGTTGGAAAGATTTCCTCTCATCTGGGAACAAAGAGAAAGAGAGTAGGAGGAGTCGTGCTTCAAATTGGCTGAATGATCAAAGATAATTAATTACCAAGCTTCTCACTATTATTGTAAGGTTTCAAAGATAACCTCTGTCTCTCCCCTCCCCTCCGGCTGCCTAATAGGATATTGTGCTCTGAGATTAGTTAGAGTGGAGGCAAATTTAATTGCCTTAATAAGCCACTTAGTCATTTGCCTCAGACAATGGAAATGACAAAATCATAATTAAGGCCGCCATCCCTCAGTAGCAGAAATGGGCTTGTAAGGAGCAGCCCATTGATAAAATGATGCATAACAATAACCTGTTATTCATGATTTGCTCCTTTTTTTGATTGTTGACACTTGGCAACTGAGAGGAGGGACTGGGTCGATGGGTGTGGGAAACGTGTCTATTTTAGAAGTCAACCTTTCATTGTGAAGAACAATGCAAACTCCATTAAATGGCAAATTCCATGGCAATGATGAATTTATAACGGGATGACATTCTCTAGATAGTCAGAGTAATCGTGGAACAAAGCCTCGCTTGCATATTTAGATTTCTAACTCCTGATAACAAAGATGAGAAGAATAACTTAAAAAGTTATATTGAAGAAATTTGGGAGGACATGTATTAAAGTATCTGAAGGGATGATAGCACTCAAGAGGGTGATGGATAATTGTTGCTCTGTCAATTTTATTCTGTTGGATCCCATACTTATCATCAACCTATGAAAGTTTTCAATTGAGGTTAAATCTAGCCTTCAATGCATTTGACAAAGTGTGGAAAGAATTGCCTTATAAAAAGAATGAACACGTTTTATCTATAAAGGGGAAAAAAAAAATCCTACGCTGCTTTCAATTACATAGCCACAAAGAGATGTATTTGATTGCCTGAAGTCACCATGGAATGATACTGCTCTTCCTGTTGGCAATTAGCAGTTAATGAGGGAGATCCAGGCAGCTCTGACCTTGCTTCTCTGTTTATGTAATTAATGTTGCTGCCTTCCTAACAACATAATTTGCTACAAATGTCTCAGGTGGTTGAATAAGCAGCATCTCTTATTCAAGATGGGATGAGCTCTCCTAAGTGAAAACCACGGCTTTGGGGCAGCCATAAAATGGAAATTCTGACTGAAGGGACGTACCTTTTCTCCTGAAGACCCTGGTGTGATTTTGTAAAACATCCAGGAAATTGAAGGACTTTTCTAAGCAAGTGAAGGAGAGTAGAAGGAAGAGAAATCCATTGCACCTGTGGGTATCTACTGTACCTATATCGCCATGGGTATCACCCTCTGATAGCTAATATTCCTTCATACTTTAATGCTGTATACTTCCAAGATTTAATATTAGGTATTTGTAAAACTCTGCAAATGAATTATCCTTATTCTGCCCCCCCCCCCCATCCCCAGTATTCTTTCCATACCCAAGAGCTTATTGCTTGTTAAATATCAGTGTGCTACCAGTGATGCAAAGAGCAATTATGCAAAAATATGTTTATTTCTCCTTTTCCCTCCAGGCAATGACACAAATATTTAAATCCAATTATGGCCCACTTTTCTATAATTTAAATTCAAAGAAGCTAACGCTCAGATTAAAGACTCTGATCATCAAGAATATCCCACATGTGATGAGATAAGATGAAATCAAGAGAGCAACTGGCTGCAGAGATTTTACATTTAATTTTTAATGGTTTCCTCATGCACAGTAACAGAAAAAATTAAGATAGATAATAGGACAGCTGCAATTGATCAGCAGAAGACAGAATTTGAACTTGAAGTATGTACAAATGGTAAGCATGTAATTGTTAACATTTATAAGATTCTATTCTATAATTTGAAATGAGAGAAGAATAAGTTAAATATTGTATGATAAAATAGGTTAAGAATTTTGGACATGATATATTGTGAGAACTGTATACAATGGAAAAATATATGGTTAAAAGGATTGAAATTTACATTATGTTACAACTTAAAAGAGGGTTTTTAAAAATAAAATGATGTACTGTTTAAAAAATCATGTACAAAATATAAGTTTATGTTTTATGCAAACCACATGGTCATTTTATCATGCTGGTGAATTTGAAATTTCTGGTTTCAAATATATATAATGACAAAATAATCAACATTCAACTGCAACCAGTTTTTGTTTTTGCTAGAATTAATGGATAGCCAATAATAGTCACTAAGAACCATGGAAGATAATTTTTATACACTATATGATTACTACTGCGAGACTATTATATGCACAAAAAATGGAAAGACTCTGAAGTATCCACAATGGAGGTTGGTTACTGAAAGTAAGAGAATTAGCAGAGATAGCAAAAATAACGTTTTTGATTAGAGAAGGATCAGCAACTATTATTATTAATGTCTGGAAATGCATTAGTGACTTTTTTTTCTGAAAAAGAGAAAAATTAACTTTTGATTTTCTTTGTTTACTATTTAGTATCCTTCTTTATTGTCTTTATTTTCTTTTACGGTTTTTACTTTGTTAAACATTTTGTAATAAAAGTTATTTAAAAAACAAAACAAAAAACCATTCAGCTCTAGATAAGAGCTGGATACATGTGGTTGACACATTTGTTTTACTTTTTTTTTTAAATTTCTTCCTTTACACTTTCTCTCTCTCTTTCTAAATATAAATTAGTGGTAGGGTGAGGAATGTCAGTTTCAATGCATTTCAAATACAAGGACAAGGACAATCTGACCTAAATTAACAAGAGCAGACTATCACCATGTAAAAGTTTCTTTAATATGGGTTTAAAAAAAATAGAAAAAGAAAATTTATGGTAATTTGTATCCATAAAAAAGCAATTTCTCTGTAGCTTTCATATTGCTTCCCTGCCCTTTGAACAAAAAGAGAACAAGTTCAAAAGCCAAAAAAAAAAGAACACATATAAACAGTCCCCTGCAGAACATAAAGATATGTGAATTTATCTTTCTAAAGCCGCATCATCATTTCCTCAGTTGGTGCTCAAGTACAAAGTATCTATAACTCCTGGTTAGTTGATAGATTCTATAAATTAGGAATGCAGTCTAGAAGAATTTATGTATCCTGGCCTGGGTCATTGATCTTCTTTCCTGCTTGCAGTGTAAAATGCCAGGCAGCAGGATTTTCTTCTAGTCAGCAGTGATATCCTGAGATTTCAGGCAGAGTTGCTACCTCCATCCCCTTGGCCTCTGGCAACACAGTGTACTTGGATGGAAACAGAAAGAGCTGTCAGCTTTTGAAGGCATTACTACCATTTGGATTCTTTAACCCTCCCATCCCAGGACTCACGTCTTTCCAGCACCTTGAACACCTTATTCTGTTCTTCCTGTCTTCTTCAACTCTTCATCTTGCCATCAACATTCCTCCCTTCCCAACCTGAATCATTTTGCAAAAAATCTGGTTTTTACCCTGAAAATGGTAAAAAACTGGAAGTCCACCAGAGGACAGGAAAGATATAGTTGTAGATTTTTGGAGCCCAGATCTTATGGCCTTAGTGAAGGAAGTATTGGAAGAAATATCTAGGTTCAGTTCCAAGCAGGGAGAAAGGTAATGGAGACAAAATGGAGGCTGAAGGCTGATTGGAGAGAGGGTCCATTTATTGATGAACCAGAACCACCAAACACGTGTGATTCTGGGCAGATGACCAAATGGAGTTGAGAGTGAGCGGTTTTTATACCTTCTCTTGGGCTTTGCACTTGCGCTTCCTGTTCCTGTGCAAGAACATGTATTCTATTGGCTGTTCCCATGGTGCCATGTAGGGGTCATGTTTGTCTGAGCTAAGTTTGGTTGAAGTTTGGGCTGCTGTGAGATGTGCAATGTAGTGAGCTCTGTCTTAGTGGATTAATCCTATTATATCCTGAAGGATCATCTCTTAATCTCTTCACCCTTGAGCTAAAGGTCTTTTGTTTTGTAGATAGGCTGGCCCAGTCTTTCTTAATGGGCACAACATATCTGCTGGGGCAGGGAGCTGGGGCTCTGAGTTTCTGTCTCCCTTAAGATTCTTTATTTCTCTTTTAGGGGAAATATAATATTCTATCTTTTTAATATTCCCTAAAATATTTCATTCTTCTAGGAGAGGGGTGGGTGCTAACTTTCTACAGAACAAAGACCCAAAAGTGAGGACTTAGATGGAGGGAGGATGGAAGTAGATTGAATGAGGAAGTTGCTCAAAAGGGTGCGCATTTTCCAGCACTGTTCAATGTGCTCATGTAGACAATGCTCTACGTGTTCAACCTGCTCCTGGAGACAGGCTCCATTGGTTGTTCTTGAGACAGAGATGGAACTTATTATGGTGACTGGTTGGAATTGCTGACCCACTGCTGCCTTTAAAAGAAAGAAGAACTTTTGGGAGTAGGTTGGATTCAGCAACCCACTTTGGCTGCTCAGGTCACCCCCACTTGGGGGTAGCTGAGCAAAAAGCATCTCATTATTGTTTTTATCTGATGTCAACTTCTTTCTACTATTTTCAGGTTCCATTTGTGGTGCTTAATCTTAGACACTGATAGCCAGTGGGAGATTTCTAGATAAGATCTGATTGCTGAAAGCTTGTTTGTAATTTATTAGTGCTCTCATTTACATTTCCATGTGCTCTCCTGTCAGCAATATATCATCCCATAGGTATCTTGAAGGGGAAAAGCCAGGGATGTCTCCATGGTGCTTTTGGAGTCTAGTATAATTATTATACCATCTCCTACTGCCTGCTTTAAACAATATGATATGATTTATTTATCAGCTGAGACCTGAAGTCTGGCTTTGCAAGGCTGAAAACCCAAACAAATTATTGGCTAACATCAGCAGAGGAAACTTGTAGTTTGGGCCTTCTGGCATGCATTTCATCCAGATTGTAGATCCAACATTTTAATGAATTCCTATACTAAGGACCAAGTGTTCTTGGACATTAATGGGCATCTTTTAAGGAGCAAACCTCTTCAGTTTCACAAGCTGTTTCAAAGTTTTAGTTTTTACAAAGCAATTGACTTTAAATGTGTGATGCCCTGAGTAGTGGTGGTGGGAATATGGAATATTATTTGACCTTAGCCCTACATAATCCCTTTATTTATCACGAGTTGAATAGATAAGCAGGGTTGCATGTCGAACTGATCCTTTGTCTGCCACTTCTGTTTTTATACAGAAAAGTCTCACAGCACTGTGCAGGAAATTTTTCTGTGACATTCTATGGAGTCCCAAGAATCTGAGATTTTGACTCAGGTACCTGCATGTGCAAAAAGTCCCTCCCCAGAAGGAGGAACCATTGCTTGCACGTTAAGTCAGGAATGGAGTCATTCATCTAATTCATACCCAGCTTCTAAGCGTGTAATTAGATATGTTCCAAGGCTGTCATTCTTACTTGAGAATAAGTCCAATGAACTCATTAGGGAATATTTCTGAGTTGATCAGATAACATTTCCCATTTTGTAGAAAAGGCCATATTTTACAGTATCTCTTCTTTCTTAGGGTTCTTAGTGATTTTTAGTGGTGGTATCAATTTTATGTATATCTGGGTGGCTTGATTAAGTAGATCAAATTGCATACAAGTAGTCAGCTATGAAGAAAATGAGATAGTTTGTTCACTGCAGCTTCTTCAAACTAATCTATTCATTCAGCTTTCAAGGCACAAGAATGTTAATGCTATTTATTCCTATGGCAAAAATATTGATTTAGATGTTCTTTGCCCAAGAGCATCATACTCAATGTTACCAGGAGATGTAGGGTCAAGCATATGAATTTTAGTATTCATTAGATCATGAACAAAGTGTTCCATATTACTGCACAATATCCTGGCAGTGATTCCTTATATGGAGTTTTGATCATAGGATAAACAGTAATAAAATATTTACATTACTTGAAAAGGAGATGGTTCTCTTGCCAAGAGTTGCTGTTATGGTTCTAATGAAGGGATGTCAAACTCGATTTCATTGAGGGCTGCATCAGGGTTGTGTTTGACCTTGGGTGGGGGCGTGGCCAGCTCGATGTCACTCATGTCGGGGGCGCCTGTGGTAGCCCGAGCGCTCTGCCAGTGAAAACATGCTTCCAAGCTCCATTTTTGGCTGCAATGGCCTCCTGCAATCCTCTGCCAGCGAAAACAGCTTGAAAGGGCCACACGCGGCCCTCCCGAGCTCCGTTGTTGCTGGCAGAAGCCCCATGGGTTGGTCCTTTGTTGTTTCCAGGGTGGCCCCATGGGCCATATCTAAGCACCCCGTGGGCCAGATCCAACCCCTGGGTCTTGAGTTTGACACCCCTGTTCTAATGCAAGCCTCTGTTTATGATGCCTAGCTTACTAAACCTTTAGAACATTTCTCCAGTTGCCAAGTGTCCAA
Organism: Oxyrhabdium leporinum; assembly: GCA_032468155.1. NCBI lineage: Eukaryota > Metazoa > Chordata > Lepidosauria > Squamata > Cyclocoridae > Oxyrhabdium > Oxyrhabdium leporinum. The sequence continues at coordinate 186,761 of JANHFL010001352.1, forward strand.
ATTTTGATCATGTGACCATGAGGACACTGTGAGACTTATTGGCAAGGTGTAATAATTCCACACCCTCATCTTCAATGTGCCTGCCAGATGCTGGATTGCCCTATCTCCCATGGCTGCTCAGATAACAATCTACCTGGTGGTGCTGGAGTTGGCTGCTCGCTAACTTGTAAGAACAAAGACCAGGTCGTAAGTCACTTTTTTTCAGTGCCATTGTAACTTTGAATGGTTGTTAAAAAATGGTCATAGGTCAGGGACTCCCCGTACATCCAATCTGTCAATTCCATTTTTGTAATGCAAACAAGTTTCAGTCTTCTTTTTACACTTGTTTCTGAAGGTATTATATGCTCTTCAGGGCTGTCTTAATGCATGGGCCTGATGGGCATTTGCCCGTGGGCCCCATGAGCATAGCCCCCCCCTACTAATCTGTGTATGTTAACCCTTCAATGCATCTTGTATCATATAAATACAGCAACTGTATGTCTTACTGAGTATTATTGTGTTTCTCAAGCCTTGTGTATTGTTCAAATGTTTATCATGTTGATCAGTTGTTGCTGCACAGCATGTTTTTAGTGTTTCAACACCGATTTTGTTGGGAGTGCCAAAAAAAAAATATATGTTTAATTTTATCGACCATTTACATTTTTATGAGTAGTTGTCACAGGGGTCCCAGTACACTGCTTTTGCCCGGGGCTCATAATGCTGTTAAGGCAGGCCTGATGCTCTTGTCTTCAGGATTTCTGAATGCCTTGTCATTTCTATGTGCCTGATTGGGTTAGCTGCCTTCAGTTTGGGTTACCATCTGCTTTGTGTGTAGTTTTACTTTTCTATCCAATTTTATTTTTCCAATAAACGATACAGAAAAGATTAAAAACAAGCTTCCAACTTCAGACACTGTCGTGTATTAAAATTTGAACCCCTGTTCAGTTTGAACTTAATTCTCAAATAATAACAGGCCAGAGGTCCTGAGTAACTGAGATAAATGAAGCATTTTGTCAGAAATAATGACATCCAAAGAAAGCTTGGATGCTTGTTATCAAATTTGTAGGATAAAACAAGAACTAAAATCCCAAACTAGTGTCTTTTATTTCATGTGCTAGTCCTGAATTGTAGCTGCAATACAGAAATACTTTAGTGCCTGTTATAAGAATGTATTTCTTTTTTTTTAAATGGCCTATTATTTTTTGCAAAAAGAAATGGAGTTCCTTATCTCAAACATCAGACAAAATGTGACGTTTGTAGTAGAAAGTGCAAAAACCTTCCATTATACCATCAGTAATTGTTGCACAATGAGCAATTTATTGCCACGATAAGCAATAAATGATGGAGAGAATCTGTGATGGAGAATTCCGCATGGGCAAAAGTGTCTAAGGAGTATGGTGGCAGGTCATTATTTGCCATTACTTATTTATACTAGTCTCAATTAAAAACCATACCAGCTTTTATTGAACAGTGTTCATCTGGTGAAAGTCCTTGAAGCATCACAGAAGACCATCCTAGCCAACGTTAGCTTTCCTCTGTATCTGAAAAATGTACAAGGGAGAGACCACAAATTGCACAGCGGGTTGTAGTTGAGAAATGGTCACCTTGCATTTATTTTATGTTTTGGAAATACAGGGGAATTCTTCAACAATGCCAAGATGTTCCTCGGCTGAAGTTCCGTTTCTCACTGCTGCTGCTATGGGTCTCCTTGAGTCTGAATGGATTCATTGTGGGGGACATTTTCCCTTTCTACATGTTGGCTAGCTGTGGAGAAACAACAGAGACATGAGAGAGAAATTGGCTCTATCATTCTCCCCTTGGCATTGCCTTTGAGATCCAGATTTGAGCCTCCACCTAATGCAAGAGATTGCAAAAAGGCTAGCAGAATTGCTATTAGAAAAGCACGTGTATTTTCTATAGCGTAAATATAATTCATGTCATTACTTCATTTAATCTATTGATTGGAAACTTGATTTTAAGACTAAGCTGTATATGACACAGTGTCTGAATATCCAATATCCTTCTTTCCTTCTCTCTTTCCTCCCTCCCTTCCCTCCTTTCTTCTTTTTCTCTTCCCTCCCCTCCCCTCCGCTCCCCTTCCCAGCTTGTAGGTGGGAAAGGAAACACTGAGGGTCTCCTAGTTATATGTGAAGTTCTCAACCAGAATTGCCACTCCCATCACCCTATCCCCACTGCAGATGTCTCTGGAAGCATGTGCGCACTGTGCTTCTAATATAAGGTGCACTTTAGCTCTCCAAGTTTTCAGGAAAAGAAATGTGCAATGTAAGGACAGTACTTGTATTTTTAAAACGGAGATCAATTTATATTTTGCTGTGCTGGAATGGAAAAAAACCTAATTATGGAATTATTAATGGAAGTGATAATATGAAGATACTGCAAATTGAATGGAATGGATAAATAGTTGCTTATTCATTGATTTTAGAGCATTAAAATTCCAGAAGGATGCAATCCAGACACTATAATGTTGAAAAGCAGAATTTTATAGATTTGTGTTTGCTTCTTTTCAACAGCCTCAATTTGGGAGTGCAATGAATGGTCATCTTTTTATGCTCTGCTTCAGAAATGTGGCTTTTCTACTTTTGCCAACTCAAGCCAGACCATGTGCTCAAGCTGCTGCAAGTTATTCCTTGGTAATTTTAGGAGTGGGGGCTGCCTTGTGTTGTTGACCATCTGAGTTACTGTGGGCACCGATCCCATGGTGGGCTCAGATTTGGAGTCAGAAGAGGAGACCATCAATGAGCAACCAGCTCTAGAGTTGGCTCCATAAGTGCCGACAGATGGCGAGCAGCCAACTGCAGCATCACCAGGAGGATTGCTATCTGAGCAGCCAGAGGAGGTGGGGCAAACCAGCATCCAGCAGGCACAGCTGAAGATGACGGTGTGGGATCATCACCAACTCCCAACACAAGAATTCGGCGGGCTACGAGGAAAGTAGAACAAAGGCACTCTGCAGGATCACTCACGTGAAGGAATCTCACCCCACTAAATGAGCTAACACTATGGTGCTTCTATTAAAGTGGAGCAGGAAGCACAAACATTCCATTGATGACAACCGCTTGTTAAGTCCCACTCTGTGTGCTTCGACTTCTGAACCTCGCATCCCTGACTTTGAACCTGGACTGCCTGACGACTCTACTATAAACTCTGACCCTTGGACTCTGCCTGACTACATGCCTGCGTACCGCTTTGATTTGGAAATCTTATAAAGCCAAACTGGCGGAACTTTGAACTTGTCTCTAGACTGCAAATGGTTGCGTTTGTAAGCTTCGTTTAATAAAGAGAACAATTGTGTATTTGTGTGTGCTTGGCCTGGGACAGGACCGATCCTTGGCCATTGAGTTTCCATGCCACCCAGCTTTTTCAGGCCTTTCGTTGCTCCAAAGCCATCTCACTTCTGTTGCTGACTCTGGTTGGCTAGAGCGACAGAGAAAGAAAAGAGAAGGACTGGATTTTTTGGAACCTGATCTCTTGGAACCCCAAAAGATTCACTTTCACCTTGCAAGATTTGCTTTATTGCAAGGTGTTTCCTAAAGAGGTGTTTCCTCCTACAACAGTTGCCTGAACCTGCTGTTATATATTATTGTATCAAAGCTATGGAGGACAGGGAGTCATTTTAAATAGATGTCCAGTGGCCTTTCAGAAAGCTGCTGAACCCATGGCATCTTGATGTTCTAGGAATGTACCAGCACACTACTAGACATATGCTTTATTTATTTTTACTTATTTCTTTAGGAAATTTATTTGTCACCCATCTCATATCCAACGACTCTGGGTGGCTTACAGTTTTAAATGTTTAGTACCAACATTTCAGGGAAGAGAAATGATTCTGCATCTGGGATTCTTTCAGGAAGGGTGGGAAGAACTTCTGTCCTTCTCTCTTTTTTGCCAAAGGCAGAAGGAACAGCAAGCTGTAAGCCAAGAACTGAAGGCAAAAAACCCAGTAGATTCCCTATCCTGCCTCTCTCTTCCTCAAGATCTCAGGGCAGGCAGAAACCAATGCAAAATCTAGAGCCAAAGTGTCACTGGCATGTTTTTTTAAGTTGGAATAGCTTTGTGCCAGCTCACACTAGATGACAGCATGTAATGGAATGTGTGGATGATTATGGGGAAAAAGAGGAAGAGATCATCATCATCCTCTTTTAATAACCCCATAATCCCTTGCAGGGTGGAGTCTGGGCAACTGAATGGAGTTAGCAGAGCATTTAATGGCCGGGTGCCCTTCCTGTTGCCAATGCAGAGTTTTGTTCAGCAGATATATTCTTATTGTGCCCAGAGAGAGAAATATCTGTCTCTACCTAGGACCGAACTCACAGCCTCCTGATTGTGAGGTGAGAGGTCCACCTCTAGGCCACTGCACCACTCCAAGAAGAGGAAGAGATGCTGCCTAGAAAATCATTGGACAAGAGACTCAGGAGCCCCCAATGGCTTAACGGTCAGAGAAAGAAAGTTAGGAAGGACCTATCCTAATAGATCAAGCATTTAAAAGTGGTGGGTGAGAGGTTTGCACCTTCAGACTTGCAAGATTCTGTTAACATAGCTTTACACAAAGTAGAATTAATTCATGCAATCATGTTTCCTAACTGGTTTATCTGGAAGGGCTGTGATTACAGAGCAATAGAGCCTTACCTGGGAATGCCAGGACTGGAAGCTGAAGTGGAAAGTTGAAATGGAAAACCATTTTTGTAAACAGTTGCATAGAAAACACCAGAAACCCATCTGTGAAAGATTTTCAAGCTTAACTCAGAGGAGACTTTACCTTTTATGAGTCTCAAGGCACATTACTTTAAAACTGTAGTTCAGTTTCCCTTGACAGCACATAATAGAGAAAGCTTCTGCATCAGTGCCCTAAAACAATTGGGGAATTTATCCCATACATCAAATACAAATGAAGGCTGTAGTATCTGTTATGATTTATATACCTAGTTTTAGGAATGGAAGTGCACATTTCTCCTGAGTCAGCACTGAGCTGTTTCAATGACCAGACAAGACAACTCTTGATGCTTCCTAGGTAATTTGTAAAGGTTAGCTGAACTGGGACAATGAGAAGCAAATTTGTTAGCAGATGACTTTTTCTTATCAACAATAACCATCTGATCCCTAAGTTGCAGAGTTCAAATTAAGCCTGCATGAATCTCTGAAGTTGGATATCTTGGAAGCCTAGATACAAGGGATGAAGAACAGTGAAACTTTCTTGCAGATAATTGTGGGAGGCAAAGATGTCCCTCCATTGTTTCTGGATGTTGCCATTGTTTTGTCTGCTACTGATTCTTTTGCAAAAACTATTTTTATTGCAAAAAAAAAGGTCATGTTTTTTGTAAAAAAACCTCTAATTTGGTTTTCATTAATAAAAGTGTCAAAGCAGAGATTCATCATCAAGAAAAAGGAACACATAACAAAAACCCATTTCCAATAAAAACTCTTTGAAAATACCCATATCTTTAAAAAACATAAACCATAAATCAGCCCCAAATCCAATAATATAGGACAGAACCCAAATACTGTACATGAAACATCAATAGCAAAACAGAACTCACAACAACACATTTTTAACTTAAAGCCTGGGTGAACAGATGCGTGTTACTTTAGCTATCTTCAACCTAGTTACCTCAGATATGCTAAGGTAGAAGTCCAGAATTCCTCAGTTTGGTGGTTAATTATGTTGGAGAAGACAACTTGGGCAGTTAAGAGGGTAGACAAAACCTTCAATGGATTCCTTGCTTGTGTGTGCATGGCTTCTATCACAGCAGACAAATTGACTTTATATATATAAAGAGGTATATATATATACCTCTTTCACAGATCCCTGGAAAGATATCATTTAAGGGATCCCTGATGGTAATACTGACAGGATCTAGACATGATGATTGATACCTTTTCTCCAGCTGAGATTTGTTCTCCAAAAATTTGTGGGCGGAGAAGAGCTAGGACAAAAATGGAAACGGATTCATTTCATTTTCCAATTTAAGATAGTGAATAGGGAGCCAGGTCAGTAGTTAATCATTTTCCCTTCTATCACAGAAATGTAACCTGGCAGGAATTTTTGTTTTGAAGCTTTTGGAATCTCAGGTTGTGCTCAATCCTGCGCAAACATTTCTTGGCCTGAAAAGGAACCAAATCTTTACCTCTAACTAAAAAGCAAGCATGCAACTGGCCAATTCAGCTCAATAAATCTGCTGCTTTCTAAAAAAGCTAAGCTAATTAGTCCCATTGGTTGGCTGCCCTGAAGCCAGAATTCACCTTTTTGGATATACAGGCTAGAATCTCTGTCTTAGGGAAGTTAATATAAGAATATAGGTGAATTGTGAGCTGCCTTGAACTCTGCCTTGAACTCTGGCATTGTTCTTGAGTAGGAAATAACCAGCTGCTTTTCAAACCACAAGAACCACTTCAAATCAAATGAACTAGCAGTTTAAGCATCTCCTTTCCCCCTCACAAAGTATTATTTAAGATCATGAGGAGAAATGATTCAGGCAGCAAAACAATATTGTAGCTGGCAATAGACATAGAAAGCAAAGAGGATGACCTTCAAAGAGGAGGTTAGATAGATCTATTAACACAACACAACAACAAGGACACAACATATATCTTCTGGTTTTGGACTCAAGCCACCTTTCGAGTCCAAAACAAGAAGGTATGTCTAACTATCTAGCAGGGGTGTCAAACTGGTGGCCCACAGTCCAGATGCATCATGCACAGGCCACACCCACCCTAGCTCGGTGAATGGGAAAAACGTCACGAAATGTCATGTGATGGCAACATGATGCCATGAGTTTGACACCCGTGATCTAAGACTAAAACTCCCCCTAAATCACATGAATAAAATAAATAAATAAATAAATAAATAAAT
>JANHFL010001355.1:29499-42572 GCA_032468155.1 Oxyrhabdium leporinum
AGTCAACCTTGAGCTTGGTGCAATTTGAACTGCCAAATTGCAGGCAGCCGGCAGCCAGCAGAAGTAGCCTGCAGTACTGCATTCTAACCACTGCTCCACCATGGCTCAAATGTGATTATTTTAAATTTGTTGTATTATTATATGGTCACTCTATTAATATCTAAGACCTACAGTACATAAAGTATATATAGATATTGAAAGCATTTGTGAATGACCTAAGGCCACAAGACATGTCACAGCTACAATCTTCTTTTAGAGCCATGGTGGCACAGTGGTTAGAAGGCAGGATTGCAGGCTAACTTTGCCCACTGCCTGGAGTTTGATCCTGACCAGCTCAAGGTTGACTTAGCCTTCCATCTTTCTGAGGTATGCAAAATGAGGACCCAGATTGTTGGGGGCAATATGCTGACTCTGTAAACCACTTAAAGAAGGCTGTAAAGCACTATGAAGCCACATATAAGTCTAAATGTTATTTCTTTAAGAGATACTTGTCAAATTTAGATTGTCTACAGCTGAATGCTCCTTACTACTAATAAGGGAACAGAAATGGAAAACAGTGCGAATGGAAATAAAGAAATTGGTGATATGCCTAAACATTACAACCCACACTGCCCAGTGAAATTGTTCCATAATATGACTTTGGCACAATTATATCACATGTTGTGGAATTAAAACTGCACAATAAATATTCTGTACAAGGAAAAGGTTAAACTTGGTTCAAGAAGTCAGACACTTCAACATTTGCACAGAATGGAGTTTATGCTCAACACTGGCCATTAGCCACCAGAGTCAATTTTTAATCTATAAAATGGGTTTCCACTTATGGGAACCGCTCAGATGAAGTGTTAGATGTTCTTTTATGACAGCCACAGACCCAAAATAGAATTCAAAATGATCCATAACTGCATGAATATAGATGATCTAAACCTTCCCTCTCAAATATATCCATCTCATAGGATTGCTGGACTGGCACAAGTTTTGATAGGAAGTGACCACTCAGTGTTTTAAAAGATTATATAAGGAACAAACAGCCTTTGTATGTGCAAAATTGAAATGTTTAATCATAAAAGACAAACACACCCATTAAACCAATGAAAAATGGACACATTATGTTATTCAATCTTTATAAATCCTAATCCTATCCTAACCCTAAAATCTGCTACTTAGGGTCTGAACCAATTATTATTGCTGAATGAACTTTTCATTTACCTGTCTCCTCATTAACATGCACGGTAGCAACTTTTCCACAATTTCTAGTATTAGTGCTCAGTTATTCTAGTCCATTTGCATATATTGTAATTCTTGCAGTTAGGTCTATAGCTTTGAGCAAAGCAGCAACAGAAAAACTTACTGCTGACTCTAGTGTCTTTTGTTTACTCCATAGAAAAGACACAAGTAATGCCAGCTTTTGATATTGGTTCAGGGTGAGCTAAGATCATTAAATTGAGACTCAATATTGAAAGCTATACAGTAAAGGACCTATAGATTCTGATTGTGTTAGCATTTATTAATTATGTTAATCACTAACATCAATAATAATGCCTTACTAGTAGATTTACAGATAACACTGCTATCAGTTTCTAGTATTTTTTAGAAACTAATTTTATTTTTGTCCCTGGTTTGTTTTTATTTTAAGTTCTATGATTTATTTTCATTTTTTAATTTTAAGGATAAAAATCACAATTTATTAACTGAACTTTGGAGTCATACTATGACTCCAGTATAAAGTGTGCACATTTTAGGTTTTGTACTTATTTTTTTTTTAAATAAAGTAATTAACAGCAAATCCTTCTGCTATTTCTGCATGAGAAAATCTTGCCAGGAAAAATTAAGAATAATTATTAAAATTAGAAAAGTAAAAAAGTTTAAATAAATACAGGTCTTCCTTAATTTATGACCACTTGACTTACAATCTTAGAAAAAGTGTTTATACCACCTGTACTCACACTTATGATCATTGCACCATCCCTGCAGTCACATGACTGCAATCCAGACACTTGACAACTGACTCATATTTACAATTGTTTGCAGCAACCTGCAGTCATATAAATTGTGATCTGAATTTTTTTTGCCTGCAAAAAAGACAAAAAATATCCATTGGGAAGCTGGAGTTGTTTAGTGATCATGTGATCCATTTAATGAATGTGGCAATTTGATAAATGACTGCTGTAAAAATAGTCATAAAATCTGGCCGCATCATGTGGTGACTCAACTTATGACTGTACTGACTTATGACCTAAATTCCAGTCCCAACTGTGATCACTGCAAGCAATGGTATTGGGAAGACAGACAGACAATTCTGTATATACAATCACCCTTCCTTTTAGAACTAAACCACAAAACATTGACCATATGTTTATACAAAGAGAACTATTATTTACCGTGTTTTGATTATATATTTATTTTATGTATCTATATTCCAGATCTCATTGTATTTTCCCTACTCAAAGAGTAAGCAAATGTTATACCCTCAAGCCTAAACAAATAAATATGATTTAAGAAAGGAAAAGTCTTCAAGCAAATTAGTAAAAACCAGTAGACTTATTAAAGCTAATTTTTCTTTAGTATTCTGCTTCCCCCATGGTACATAATTGTTTTTTTAATGACTCTGGAGTTTTGCCTCAATAATTTTACCTCAGAGGCAACTTTACACTTTTATAATTCTCTACATGGAAAAGATTTGACATCTGTTCAGTTCTGGTGTCTTTGGGTTCTCCTTTTTCAAAATTTTGCTTTAACTCTTTTGAACTCCCATTGCCAGGATTTTCTAAAACAGATTCTATTGCTCATTCCATAATTTTTTATGAGCAGACATAAACTCCTGTATGCCTTATGACTCATTATCAGGTAAAAATAGCCCAAGAGCATAAACTTTAGCAGCATATCTAAAGAGGAAAGATTTGATTGTGACTTTTTTATTTGACACTTCAGCACAAAACCTGGGAAATAGTACGTTCCTTTTTTCGTCCCAGAAAGATAAATGCTCCTGAATTTATTTAACATATTTAATCTAATTAATTTAATTAAAGACAAATTTCTTAGAAGTTATTTCAAATGAGAAAAGAATTTTGGATTCATAAAGACTATAAATGGTCAATCTTACCCTGCGCTAATGTTGCTAACAGTTTGTCTGATTTCCTAAAATTAAAAACTGGAAAACACGAAGAAAAAATTATCTCTGGAAATTCTTCATTCACTGTCACCATTATGGGTAATTGCTTTGTTGAAAGATAGTTGGGAAATTTCCCTTTGACTTGAAAAATTTTGGAGACATTCTCCATCTGATTTCTCTCTGCACAAATCTAGTAGAAATTTCAACAAGCCTTAAAGCTATATAAGATTTTTAAAATGATCTAATATAAATGCAAATTATTGACTGTGGGATTACTTGACAATTCACTAAAGGCACATCATTTGAAGAACATATTCATAAAGCATAATCAGGTTGCTGCTACTGTTTTATCCCAACCATATGGCATATTGAAAAAAGAAATCAGCTGAACTTCATATTGCAGGCATTCAGCTAAATACATGATTATATGCAAATTGCGGAGCCTCATGTGATAAGGGTTCTTTGACATCTTTTTTATTTGGCGAATGGAATTATGAGTCACCTTACTTCTAACTAGTGATGCTAGTTCACCACTGATGAATATTTTTTATAATTTTTCTGAAGGGATTAAATATATCCTTCCTAAGCATGGTCTGAGCTACTGAATTAGTTTTTAGGCCTGTGTAAAGTGGGCATGGATTTACTTTGACAAAGCATTTCAAGCCTTGGAGATGAACTGATTTGCTTCAATTATTATCTATAGTAGTATAGATGCATACTAATTTGCTGCAACATGGTGGCTTTAAATCACTTCTGAATGGTGCTATAGAAAGTTCATTTCAACCTTGTTCATCAGAGCTCACTGAAGTGCTCCCTTGGCAAATAGCTTTAGAACTGTATCCAGCCTTTTCTGAAGCCATCCACATTGGAGAATCTTCAGCAGATGCTAGGGAAAAAAGAGGATATTTTTTCAAAGATGCAATTCAGCAATCTCTTTAGCTAATGGGTTGAGAGAAAACTTCTCTCAGCTTTCTCTCAAAGAACTACCAAAATAGTTATTTTGGTCATCTCCTGCCACTAGTTTCTCACAATCATTGGTCAGCTGGGGTGTATGGGAGGGTCCAGCTACATCAGGGTTGTCAAACTCCTGGCTCGCTGCCCACTCCCAGTTTAGCAAAGGGAAAAAAAGTCCCGATATGTCACGTGATGCCACTGTGATGATGTGAGTTTGACACCCCTGAGCTACATGGAAGCTTATCTGATTTTTTATTTCTCTCAATTGTTGATGCGATGGGATAGAGGCAGGTTGTGCAAAATAATGTGTCCATTTTTATATTGTTTCATTTACAGTAGTAAGTAGCAATACATATATAATTCAAATAATCATAGCTATAAATTATTTCCAGTGTTCCCATTTAGAGGATAGCAGATACGGACACTGTTCTGAATAATATATATTTTCCTGTTACATAGCCCTTGAATACTGTCTGAGGTATGTTGTTGAAAATGCATTATTTCAAATGATCTAAGCCCAGGAATAGATTGCATCACAAGTTATAATTGTGAGACTCATATTTCTTCTCATTTCTATATGCTATGGGGTGACTAAGAATCATGTTTGATATCTGGTAATTTTACTTTTAAGTTTATCTTCCTGCAACATGTTCACATGTTAAGATAAACTTAAAAGTAAATTTTGATATACTGCTAAACCTTCCCACCTTTTTATGTAAAAGTTCTTGTCTGTCATTTTCTTGTTCCAGCTCACTTCCATACAATGTCTTCTTGTATTTTTGTAATGAAGAAAAACTTGTAATCATACTGCTCTCACTTCTCACACTGCAATGACAGCTCATGAAGAGTTGGTCTTTAGTGGTCCTATTACTACACAATGGAACAAAACCATCTGCATTCACCAGTACTTCTCAGGCTACATAGCAATGAATGAGTACATTTTCATGTGCTGGTTTATTGACCATGATGAATGAAGAAGGATGCTGACCTCCAATGCCTGTGACAAACGGTGACATATACATTTATTAGGGCTTTTTTTTTTTCCTGATTCAGCCTCCCACAGAGACCTGCAGTACAGTATTATTGACCCACTATCATGCATTGTGAACTAAATTGATTTTTTTGGGTACAGTATTTTATTCTAGGTACCTCAAATGATTTGCTATGTATATATCTGATATGTATCATATTACAGCACTAGGCAACTTGTGTCTTCAGCTTCATCCTGGGACTATGTGATGTGTTGCAACACAACTGACCTATTCAGTACTATTTTGGTTCTGGAAAAGCTAAATGACACTAATTCATAACAAAAAACATTAGCCTAAAAAGATCATATAATGTGTAATATGCATTAATGTAATATTATATTATCAAGGAACAAAAAAAAGGAAAAGTCATGCCAAATAAAGGCGTTTTAGAAGGATAACATAATACTTTAAAAAGTAGAATTCATCTCATTCCCAACCAAAAATATAGCAGAGAAGGTATCAGCATTAAGGAAATATTAACAGCAAAACAAAATAAAACATACCTAATAAATTAATGGTTCAAATGCTTGTATAAGAATAAGATCTTTGCCACTACAAGCAGTGCCTAAAATGGAAGAAGGAATCAGAAATGAATGCAAATCTTTTAATTGCTATAATTTGATTAATCAAGTAATTACCTTACAATTGAAGTGTTATGTCCATGAAGTAGCCATTTCATTTCTATTTGCTTTTGCAATCTCTCCAGGAACCATACTATTAAATGCTGTTGTCTTCTACATTAACTGATTTTTAAAATGGCCAACAGCTGGCTGTAACAGCTTGCCTCTCTTTAAAATGGCCTTTCTCAACCTTAGCATATTTAAGATGTATGAACTTCAACTCCCAAAATCTCCCCAACCAGCCATGCTAGTTGAGGAATTCTGAGAGTTGAAGTCCATAGATCTTAAAGCTTCCAAGTTATGTATGTATGTATTTGCTACCTATCTTGCTATGGGACTGCTCTAGGCACCTTACAACCAGGGGTGGGCTGCTGGGGGTTTGCAGGTGTTCAGGCATACCCTTAGTGAAGATTCTGCAGGGATCGCCAAGCCCCCAAATCCCACTCCTGGCTGGCCCTGCCCACTCCACCCCTCCCCTCCCAGGAGTCTCCACATGGCCCGCTGTGGATGCAGGTAAGTGCAGGGCGCACACGGAGGCTTGGGGAGGGAGAAGAAAGGAATTTCCTAGAGATTCCAGAGGCCAGAGGAGACCATTTTCACACTCCCAGAAGCTCCAGGAAAGCCTCTGGACCCTGGAGAGGGTAAAAATCGGGCCTTCCAGAAGTTCGGGAATGCTGGAAATGGGTAATTTCCAGCGTCCCTACAGTGTCTGGACCCTAGAGGGGGGAGGCCATTTCACACTCCCAGAGGCTCCAGGAAAGCCTCTGGACCCTGGGGAAGGTGAAAATGCCCCCTCAGCATGGTGCAGGAGGCCGACTAGGTCATGCCCACCATGGCCATGCCAACCCAGCAACTGGGCAGCGAACCAGTTGCTAAGGTTTTTGAAGCCCACCCCTGCTTACAACAATGAAGAGGAAGAAAAGCAAAGGAGTGCAAACATAACAGAAGTAAAACGAGAGGTTCAGAAATATTGCTAAAATGTTAACAAATTCAGGGACATTTGTTGAGAGAGGAAGGAATGTAAGGAACTCTCAGCCAGCTCTTCAGACAGGCAGTCTACCTAAATAAGATGCTGTGATTTTCATCACTATCTCACAACAGTTTAAAAAGGAAAGGTTATGCTCTGTTGGAATGATCTGGCAAAAGCAAAATAAGGCCAGTTCTAATAATTAAAGGCAAAGGTAGGAGCTCCACCTGGAACGCATGGTTGGACAAAATAATTTGGAAGCAAAATCTTCCTGCAGCATTGGAGCTGAAGTGACCTTATAATGCTCCCCATTGTGTTTCTATAGAATTAAATTCCACAGACTCAAGGTAATGGATAGAAATTTCTAGCAAATTTCATTCTCACAACAACTGTGAGAATTCAGAGTATATATTGTTTCTTCATTGGATCACTCAAGGCCTTCTGATTCCAATAATTCATCTCCTAAAGATCCATCCATTATCTTTAGAGCATACCAATCCCTATTTTGCAACATAACATTTGGAAGATACCTTGTTCTGCAGTATTGATAGAAGTTGTAAGAGAAGTAACACAGATGAACTTGTAATAGCAGTCATATGGATCAAACCGTGGTTATTCACAAATTACTTTATTGGCTTATTATTTCAGTCATATAGTAAATTTACCTGAGTTTTAATTATCATAGCTAAGTCATCCAAATTGATAGTCCAAATTAATATAATTTACATTGTGGTCAAATATGCACTCCATCTCCACTCTACCAACCCCTCTGCAGAAAGAATGATTACCTGAACATATACCTAAGAAGAGAATACAAACTACTTGTTTTCTGAATGGAATAAAAATGATTTGATTTAACTAAGTAAGTAAATAAATAAAATAAAGCAGAGGCTGCTGGATACAAGGCTGGAGTAGGCTTAATTATCTCTCCTCAGTTGCAGACAACCCTGAAATTAAAAACTCACTGAGTGACTTTTATAAGGACAGAGAATAAGAGTTCAGGGAGGGAATTAGGAGAAGCTGAAGAGCCAAGGAAAAACAAAAACAAAAACACTTCTGATTCTTTGCTGCCAATAATTGAGTGTTCATTGGTGTTGACAGCTTTCTGAGTGTGGTTTATGGACTCTTTTGCCTGATTAGAATGTTGCTTTTGCTGTCATAGCTGAGGGTAACATGCAAGGGACCCACTTTCGAAGAATGAAAGGTGGGGAAACAGAGAGAACCACAAACATTTGTTAGAATAATTCAATAAGGGAAGCTCTTCTCTTCCTCCAAGCTAGTTCTCACCCAGAGAAACAACTTCTGAAAACTTGTGACTAGATCAAACTGGGATGTCTTTGGGGGGTTCAGCTAGGAAAGCTGATGAGCAACAACTCTAAGCAACATGGGCAAAAAGGGAAGCAGTGTTACGTTTTGCAAGGTGAGTGCAATATTTATCTTTCTCTTTGAATAAGACCCAAGTTTATATTTGTGTCCTTATTGGAAAAGAAAGTGAAGGAGTTTGGGGAGAGAACACTGCAACACTTCAGAAGTTTTTGGACAGGACAACTGAAGCTCTGAAAGAATGGGAAGAAAAGAGCCAAGAGAGTAGAAAAAGTCTGTTCAGTGCAGTGGAGCTTTATCTCTCTAGAGGATGATCTTGAATCAACTACTTGACTAACCTTTGTAGAAGACACATGCATGACTTAAAGCAATCCAAAAGCCACCTTACAGAGGAAAAGTGTGTTGTCCTGGTAGGTGATTCCTTGATAAGAAAAACCAAGGTGTCACACTCATCATTTGCATGTAAGTGTAAGTGGGCTTTTAAATCCAGTCATACATGCTATTTTCATACTATTGAATCTACACTCCATAGACACTGCTGAAAACTAGCTACTGTAAGTGAAATTGTAAATTATTGCAGGAAAGGAAAAAAGGGAAATATACAAGAAGCCTGCATTAATACATGGAATACATTCTAAAATGCTGAAAGAAAGGGGACGTGTATAGAACGAATGGCATAAAACCAAAGGAGAATACATGGTAATTTCTGGAAAATTTGTCAGAAAGACTTTGTCAGTAATATTCAGAATGAGCAGAGGTTTATGAAAGCTATCAAAAACAACACAAAGTTGTTTTTTTGGGAGGGGGAAGCATGAAACAAAAGGAAAACCAAACACTGTTCTCTGTATATGTGACTCATTATCATTAATTTGCAAATAGCTTCCCAAAATAAACTGCTTGATTTGTACTAATTGTAAGACATGTTCAGAACACTTAATGATAAAAAGACTACCTAAAGATTATAGGAATGGAAATGTAAAATCTATTAATTAATTCATTGTAGAATTAAATAATTCATTAGTATGTATTTATTAATGAATTAACAATATTGATGTATTAATAATTAAACTTGTGCAAAAGAAAAAGTAGATGGAGTCAGCTGAATTATTTTGTGATAAAATGTAATAAATATACTAACTATAAGTATAGCATATTAGAAACATTAAGAAACTCTAACACATGGTTATACTTAATTGCTAATCTGTCACTGAAAGATAGTGTTTTATTTATATACCAGTTCTGACTACAAATAGACACTGCAGTGTCCATCATAAGTTCCTGTGTTATCAAAATGATGACTAAGTAGTGATATAATGATGTCTGGAGCTGCATATAAATTGCATTATTTACATGATGATTTCATCACGTCTTTCAATTTCTTCTCATTGTCTATGCAGCTGTGACTATATACATCCATGCTTGTGTACATGTATATAAAAACTGTTGCATGTGGAAGAAATGGCAGTGATGCAAATATGTCAACTTGATCGGCAGATCTGGGTAAACATAAGTGCATTTTCTTACTCATCAACAATAACTTCCCTTTGTACTGTCATTACTCTTATTGTTAGAAGAAAATATGAAATATTAGAATCTACTTTGACTATGCATGTGTCAAACAGACACACGCAGATCTAAACAGAAAATGTGGGTAAATGTAGAAAATCACTATTTAGATGTCCATCCGGTGAGTTCTAACATTAATCCTCATTTCCGTATTTGGAAAATAAATTGTGTGAAAGCTCTGTATATTGTCTGTATATCCCAAAGCTCAGAACTACAGGTTAGAGCAACACCTTTGATTTTTAAGAATAGAATAGAATAGAATAGAATAGAATAGAATGGAATGGAATGGAATGGAATGGAATGGAATGGAATAAAATAGAATAGAATAGAATCTTTATTTTCACTTTGAATGTACATTATTGTTTAATTATTCTTGCCTCCTTCAGATTTCTAAAGATGATGAACTATAGAAGGTTTTCTGTGTAGAGTTGACCTTCACCAGAAAAGCAGTGATTGTCCTGATCAGCAGTGGTTTTCCTACTTCTCATATGTTTCTGTATGCCTGATTCTTGACTTGAGCTGACTGGTCAGCAATAATTCTTGCTCTTAACTTCCAGGTCAAATTAGTTATATAAAGCTCCGTCCTAATATTATCCCATAGGTCCACTAGACTTGTAAGTATGGGCAAGACCAATTTTTACATAGTTTCTTCATTGATTAGTAGGTTGGTCCCCCCCCCCTTTGGAAACTGCCTGTTAAGTGGGAAAACCTCATTATTGCTCATAGGTATCTACAAAAAGCATAGAGAAAATTCACAGAGCACAAATTAATTGGGTTACCTCCTGAATTAAGATGATTTTAATTGATTTGCATGTGTTCAATCACTGTTGGGTAAGTTGTTTGATATTATTTAAATCCAGAATATAATACATTGATCATTTTGAACTCGGATAGTTTGGTGTATGTCTTCTGAGTACTTATTAAAACACTAAAATATAATAAGCTTTATCTTTTTGAAATTTCAGCTTTGAAATTATAGGAGGTTTTTTTTATGAATATGTCACAGAATATCATTCCTGTACTTCCTGACAAGAATTACATTTGAGTATGCCATTTATTATGTAAACACAACTATCGTTTTTCTAAATCAAAGAATGAAATGACTTCTGCAAGGAGATTTAGTAACTACAACTCTAGAAGACAGTATTGGAAAGCCAAATTTTATTTTTGGCTAGGATTTCAATTGACTTAGTCTATAAATGCTTCTAAGATGCTTGTTATGGTTTAAAATGGGATCTGTTGCTAATAGCAACTGTTTCAGTAATTGTAAAATCCATAAAACTGAGAGGGTTATTTAAGATAGTTAAAATTTATAGTTTAGTATATTTAATCAATGTATTCAAATGTGAGAAAGCATTAATATTTAAAACCTGAATCAACAGTTTTCTCTATATTCTTTATATTTATATGATGTTTATTAAAATAATTTATACAGTTCTGTGAGTAGTTATAGAGCTTTGCTGCATTTATTCACTTCAACAAGAACTCTGGCTGGCTTAGGTATGTCACAGATAGAATTAATGTGGAAAGTATTTTCAATCCCAGTTGACAAGTGACAATTAAAGAATATTGGCCATATTTTAGACTGAGGGATGCAAGTAATATTTGCAATGGATAGAATGCAAAGGATTTCTTTAGCTTTTCTTGAGGTTTGCATGTTTATTGGAATGCTTGGTTATATGTTTAGCATACTTTTTTTCATATGCTATCATTCCTTTAAAGATTCCCACAATACTTAAAAGTAATTCATTAAGGTCAAGCTTAGTATGATATTAACAATGCATGCCTACTCATAAATAACCTACAATGAATCCGTGAGGTTTACCCTCCACAAAACTGGATATAATGTGGTTGTGTGAATGTATTGTTCCACTTGCTATGCATGTTTTATTATTTATGAAAATTGCACATTGAGGAGTATTGGGACCACAGCACATATGGGTAGGGAATTTCCACATATGGACAGGAAACTGTTATGCTGTAGTTTTTCATTTAGTGGTTTTAACTTAATTGTTTTAAGGATGGATGATCCAATATGCAGTGTTTAACATGTTGAGCTATTCATGTTCAAATTCACCCATGGATGTAAAAACTAACAAAGTGCCTCCAGCCCTGTTAGTCTCCTCAGCCAGACCTATTTTATAGAGTTGCTGTAAAAAAGTGGAAAACCTGACCTCCTGGAGAAGATTAACTTAACAAATAAAATAATTCTCTATAAAGGCATAATATAGTGGACACCCTCTATATCAATCCATTATCCCACTGCTCTAAACATTTTTAAAATAAAAAAAGAATTCTTCCTGAAATTAATAATAATTTAAGACTTCTTAAACATTCCAAAAAGAGATTTTGAAACCAGTAACAGGTAGTCCTTGAAAGCCTAATCAATACTGGCCTGTAATATTAAGCAATAATGTTAGAAGGAAAAAAAAGGAAATGCCAGTGTCTGGTGGGAGGAAAAAAAACAACACCATAAAAATGAAATATGTGTGCATTTATATGTATGTGTGTACATACACACACACACATGTTCATATGTATGTCTCTGTGTGTGCATATATACAGTATATTTAGTACATAAATAAAGATATAGATATAATGCAAGGTGACCTTATCCCTTTAAGTATATTTTAAAATGTGCAGGACTTGTGAGGGCAGTGAAAGTTATGAATTCAAAGCATGCATTCAGTCCATACATTGGCAGATTTTTGAAAGCTGCTGCAATGTTTCTTATCAAAGGAAAGTAAATGGTCATTTTTCCCCGTAATATTTTAAAATGCTTTCAAAGGACACTGCAATTTAATTCACTAATTGAACATTTCAATGAAGGTGAGAATAGACAAAGGTAGTGACATATATTTATTATTGTGCAATCTGTGAACAAGTAAAAGAAAATAGATGCTATCAGGTTGAGACATCAGTGCCTTGCAAATCTGTTTTTATAAATAGAAAATGCTTTTATAGCATTTATATAGTGGTACTTTGGTACTCAACTACTTTGAAACTCATCAAATTTGGTACTCAATGAATTTTGATGTGAACATTTTGTCCCTTTACTCATTGTTTGTTTGATACTCAAACCACAAACTAGAACTTGTCAGTGTCAGTTATCTTGTGACTATACCTTATGAGGAAAATTTGTTTGGTACTCATTGTTTTTGGTACTGATTGCACCTCCAAAACCAATTAACAATTACCAAGGTACCACTATATTTGCAAAGATGATCTTGACAAAATATCTGGTAAGATTCCAAAATCAAAAGAGTAGATTACTAGAGATTCCAAATATTGTGTCATAGGATGCTATATTTAATTAGGACTTAATTCAACATTTTAAACAATTGCTGCAACTGAAACAGTATCAACCGCTGATTCCTATACAAGTTTCCAATGAGAGCCAGAAATTTAGCACCATTACTTAATTGACAGGCTGTGAATCGCTGTTTGTGAAGTGGGGCTGTGGGGTACAGATGGGTTTGCTGCTTACATACCTGGCTCCC
>JANHFL010001355.1:49046-65710 GCA_032468155.1 Oxyrhabdium leporinum
CCCCTCCCTATTTCCCATGTGTAATTATGTGGCAGCCTGCAGAGGCCTCGGTTTCATGGC
Organism: Oxyrhabdium leporinum; assembly: GCA_032468155.1. Taxonomy (NCBI): domain Eukaryota; kingdom Metazoa; phylum Chordata; class Lepidosauria; order Squamata; family Cyclocoridae; genus Oxyrhabdium; species Oxyrhabdium leporinum. Next base: position 49,107 of record JANHFL010001355.1, read on the forward strand.
TTCCAAGGCTGACACCAGCCTTGGTATAATGCTTGCAACCTAAAAAAGCGATAGTCTTAATCAAGCTAACAACAAGTGAGTTCAGCTTGGTTATCTAGATCATTGAATTCTATGTATTTGATTTTTTTGTGTTATTTCTACCATTGTTTATTATTGCATAAATTTGAATGTATGCATTTATTGTATTTAATATTTAATGATGATATGGCTGATCTCACACCAAGGCAATCTACAAAATGTAACAAAAACATTCAGTTTTGCAGCTACTAAGATTGTTGCGTGAGCAGGTACAAAAACAGCCAGGGAAGTGATCGAAGCCTGGGAAATGGGGTTCTCATCAGTAGCAGGAGTGCTGATTTACCACCACCTTATCAAGTACTGAGGAGGCAATGGCCTGGCACAAAAGCAAACAATAGCCAATGACTTAATAGCTAGCCATCAACCCCCCAATCACCATCTAAAAAGCCACATACAACAGACACCATATCAATACCACACACAAAAGTACACACTGCTAAAGAGAAGTTCCCTGAAGATGGACTTCAACACCTGTCTGAAAGCTCGGAAGACAAAACTTCTGGTCCTGGTGACCGACCCAGATTGGATCCTGCAACATTATCCCTTGCCTTCATTTGTGTAACAAAAACCTCTCTATATAATATATTATGATAAATAAATATACAATTTGAAAAAAACACACAAGAATACAGAAATCCAGTTCATTTTTACCAGCTTGATAAAATAATTAAAGCACTAGAGCAAACAACTAAGTTTTGACATAGAGCTAAAAAGAATACAAGATTGGAAGCAATCATATTTGTTATAAAGAAGATTCTTATATGCTGATCTATTATGACCAATAATATATTGGTGCCATATTTTCATCCCTGGTTTGTAAATTGCCTTCAATGTGTTATCGAAAAGCATACAGCATAAAGTATACAAATGGACTGTAACTCAGATTTTGGAATCCTATAAAATAAATGGCAAAGATTTCATGAAATAGTCTCCTCTAAGAATGAAGAAGGCAAAAAAATGTTCAGAGTGTAGGGAAAGCATATGGAACATACTCAGTGTACAATAAAGTTCCAAATTAATCATTTTATGGCATGCTAGCTGTGAGAGTTCTTGTTGCACTTTTGTGTAAGTGATGAGCATTCTCATTTGAAATCTGATTTTCATTAATGTACATAATGGCAGGCAGTTAAGCAGAACAGCTAGGGGAATAAAAATGTATATTGCATTTATAGTCTTATGGATGTTGGCGTTGAAAGAATCTGTAGTACTTGGGGGCTACAGCTCTATGAAATTTCCATGACAAGTTGGAGAAAGTAAAGCTGTATTATTCATAACAGCAGGAAGCTAAATCTAGGAAATTCTTTTTTACATGAAAGTATTCTGTAATAAATCAGAGGGTGGGTGTTTTTTCTTAATAGAGAATATTTTTAATATTTTTCTTTTGTTCTAAGCCAAGAGTTTTAAGGAGCATCTTTGGAATTCCTTTGATGAACGTTGCAGTAAGAGAAAGAGAAGATAGAAAGCTGGTATCCTGGACAAACACCTTTTTTAAATGTTACAATATCAAAGTAATTAAAGAAGAAGAAAAATATAATAGAGCCATGTTAAAAATAATGTGGCTTTAAAATTTAATTAAAAGGAAAAGAAGAAAATATGTCTAGATGGCACCTTCTTCAGGGTTATTTATTACACCCGGAAAGATAGAATAATTTGTTTTGACAGAAGCGGTAGATGTTTCAGCATCTATTTTACCACAATCCTTTCCATAAACATGTACCCAGCAAACTGGATTTAGGGTCTTAGAAATACCAGGTGCTCCATACTGATTTTAATTCCGTTCTCAGAATATTGTTGTGATATCATATAAGAAAAATATTGGTCATGGCTAATCTATTTCTAAATCTATTTCTAGATTTAGAGAAGGCTCAAGATTTTCAGGAGTTAAAAAAAATATTTAGGGAAAAACTGTGTGGGAAAGGTGCTTGAAAATCAGCAAAATCCAGAGGAGATATACAAAGGTGTTTTTTTTTTTAAACAAGCCAACAAACTGTGGCTTATTTGTTTTCTTACTACTGGATCTGGAAACTACATCTAGGCATATAGCCACCAATGATTTAATTTCAGATTGAAATGTAGCAGTGTTTTAAACTGCACACACACACACACAAATATCTCAATGCTCAAGCTCACTTGTGGATAGTGAATTCTCAAGAGGGGCATTCCTGATTTCAAAGAGTCTGTGGAATTCAATAAATGTCAGGACTGAAAACCTCGCACACTGCATGGATAGGTGACCATGCAGTTAAGTTGCTATCCCTGCACTGACAGGTGACGATAACAGAGCTGAAAGCCTGGTGGAAAGGGATTGGGATTAAGCACAGTGAGTCCTCATTTAACAACCGGACAGTTAATGACTGTTGAAAGTTATGAGAAACTTAGGAAAGTTTCTTACAATCCATGTTGTAAGACGTTACATCTACTGCACCCTACCAAGTCATATGATTGTATTTCAGGCGCCTGGCAACTGGTTGCATTTACAACTGATTGCACTTTCCTATGGTCACATGACTGTAACTTGCAAAATGTTTTGCCGGTGTCTGGGTTTTTTCTTTCTCCAGAGAATGGATTCACTTAACAACCATGTGATTTACTTAACTACCATTTGATTTGTTTAATGTCTGTGGTGACTCACTTTATTTTGGTTGTAAATCATTGTGGACATTAAGCAAGTGACCACATGGAGTGACTTGATTGTATGACCATTCTTTACTATGGTTGTAAAGAAAGTTACCACCATCTTTAGGCTTAGGCAAATCATATGGTTGTTAAGTGAACTATATGGTCATTAAGTGAATCCATTCACGTGAATGGGCATTTCTTGCTAGAATCTGGCAGAAGCATGGCAAATCGCAGTCAAATAATTGGAAGAGCTGCAATCGATCATAAATGTGAGCTGGTTGTTAAGTGCCTAAGATGCAATTACATAATAACAATGTGTGTGTGTGTGTGTGTGTGTGTGAGAGAGAGAGAGAGAGAGAGAGAGAGAGACAGTCATAGCCTTGAGGATGGGTTGCAAATAATTTTTTTTAGTCCATCATAACTTTGAATGGTCATCATGTGACCAGCCATTAAGTGAAGATTATTTGTATCAGTTGTCAAAGTCCATAAGTAAGGAAGTCCAAGTAGCTTCTTTATAAGGAATCACTTTATGATGAAATAATCAAGGATCTTAAATAAACAGAACACAGAATCTCAAATAAAAGCTTTGAATATATTTTTGGATTGATAGTTGCAAAGCTGGGAAGTTGTACATTTTTTTGGTTTTGCCTGCTGCACCATGAATGCTGCCTATCCTGTTTTATCCCTTAACGTCACAGCAGATCAATTAAACCATCTTCATACATTGATGTTTCATTCTCCGCTATAAAACATGTACCAGACATAGTTTTGACACTGGGAGAGAATAGAGAAAAAAATATGTTTTCCTCTGGCAGGAAAATTACATTTTTATTATTGTTGTATTACATACTGTATCAAAGCTTCTAGTAAGCTGTGATAAATAGGCTCGGCATTTCTGTCTCCTACTTTGCCATGCTCAAAGTGGGTTCACAAGTAAACACATAAATTTAGAAATGATGAACCTCTCTTTGAGTTGCATATTTTCTTTTTACATATCAAAGCATCACACTATTCCTTTTTGGGTAGTCTTCGACTTATTTTAATGTTTCACCTAATATACTGAACTTTTACTTCTATAGAACAAAGTGACCAAAGCATAATATTGTACACATTATGACTTATTTTTTTTGTTCTGTGCAACAATTTATCTAATAGCATTTCTTAATAATGTTAGTCTATTTCATTTGATTTGATGTCTTTACATTTCTCCATTTTTTTCATTTTAGTAAATATTCTAGTAAACTGCACAATACGGCTAGTTGTTCTAGTAGTTTTGTTATTCATGAATATAATTTTCCATTATTGACTCCATTTTTTCCATCAAATACCACTTTGGTCTGTGATACATTATTGTTCCAACATATATTCCTTGTTGAATCATCTACATACTACTAAAACTCAGGTTCTTGGAACCTTTAATTGGGCGAAACAGTGTCCCATAGGACAAAATTTTTGAACCAAAGTGCCTCGAATGGATGTGCCCAGAATCCAGGACTCGTGACTCCTATAGGTTTAAGTCACTTCAGGACTTAAAATTATCATAAAATGTTTATGACATAATGCAAAATGTCATAAAATATTCCCTCTGCTGATGTTTGACTGTGCTACATAGCTCAACATGGGCTATTTTCAAGACAGATCTATCTCTAAATGTATCCCAGCTTTTCAAGTGAAGGCAATACATTACAAGAAAGTCCAGTTGCCACCTGAAAAAAACACCTTTGGAACAATCATGACCTGGATGACTGAGAATCTCTGCAGACCTTTACCTATACAATTTGGGATGAACACCCTGTGAATGGTGTGGGAGTAGGAATGGATTTCCAAAGAAAAAAATTGCAGGCTATAGGAAACAGAAGCACTACTCAGGTGACCTTGGGACACAAATAAACCTCCAAGTGCTTCAACATCTAAAAGTCTAAAAGGATGCAAATGACCACCTGTCTTCAAGGAGTATAAATCCTTCCATTCCCCACTATTCTGTCAGAGTTGAAGAAGCTTCTTGAATGAGAAGTGAGACGTCTTCAAAGAAAAAAACAAGAAAGTCCAGTTGCCTCCTGAAAAGGCACCTTTGGGACAACCATGACTTGCATGATTGAGAATCTCTACAGACTATTACTAGCTCTGCCATTGTTGAAGGCATTGAAGAATCTGGTAAGAAAATATCTATGAAAGGATGATCCAAGGGGTCATGGGTTATCGAGTACATTCTAATATTCCCTGTAAATGGTGTGGCTTCTCAGACAACAGCATCATTTGCAAAGTACACAAATGTTCACATCCCCAACCAATAAATCTTGAACAACACCACCAGAATTTCATATTAAAAAACAATGGAATGTGTCTTAGAAACTAATATTTATTGTAAGCATTTTGTTTCCCCTTTTCAGTATAGCATTCTAATTTTCAAAGAAATCTCTAAAATACTTCTTCAAGCATTCTCTCACTCTCAGTCCCACAGTTTCATTCCAAATCACTTCAACACTCATTTTGCTTACAAGTCCATTCACGCTGCTTGAGCTCCTTATTTAGTTATCTTCACTCACTCCCAAAGCAATGTTTTATTTTCAACAAAATTGCTGGGCATTTTCTCTGCTTCTTAACAATTCCTTGTGTTGGGTTACATTTTTTTGCAGTTACCTTTTTCTTAATCATACATGATGTACAATATCTCATTCTTATTTTTTGCAGTCATAATTCTCTTACATGCAACTTTCCCCATCTTTTTCATTATATATGATAATTTTATATTACATGATATTACATGGTCTCATATTTTCTCATCTGTCAGGTCCATTTCATGTCCTACCTTTCTGTTGGAAGTAGGGATTGGGGAGGAAGGCTTGCTGGCATTTTGTTCACATCCTTTTGCTTTTGCTGTAACTGGGAATTAGGGAGGGGGTTTGTTTTTGGAGATGGAGCAGACTCTCTACCAGCTGGTTCCAGCCTGGTTCCACCTCAGAGTTCTCAAAACAACGTTGCAGCAATAGAGTGGCTGCCGGTGGACTGGTCAGAGGTGGAATGTGACCTTTAGGCTCCCACCCTTGGCCGTGCCTCCTTTTCGCCTCCAGCCTCCCACCTCAGCTCATTTATAGCCAGCTTTCCTCATCCGCTGCCCCCCCCCCCCAGCCAATTGGGTGGCAGGTAGAAGCCATGGTGTTTCTGCCTGCCAGTGCATGATGAGTGATAGGTGATCGTAGGGGCTTTGGGGATGAAATAATTGCTTTGTACTTTGCATGGACTTTTTCAGATTTCGCCTGACTTTATTGCAACCACTTTCTCTCAGTAAAAGTTATTTTGATTCAACACAGTGGAATCAAGAGTCTTGCTTTCCTGAGGGACCAGCTGGGGCAGGTCTCTACATTATCATTTTAAATTATTTTTTTCTGCTAAGCAATAGTTTTCAGTTTCCATTATTCTAATAACACACTTATTTCAAATTAACCATCTTCTAATACTCTTGGTACTATCTAAAAATGATCTGCTCCACATTGAGAGCCATTCATTTATCTGTAATTTTTAAATATTATTTCTCATATTTCATCTCAAAAATAAAACACACACACACGCACACATTTATATTTTTTTTTCACCCAAATAATCACATTTTCATTCATTCTTAGTTCTTCAAATAGCACAACATTTTTTGTCTATTCATGATTTATTCCCCCCCCCATCTAAATCTATTCATGTCACCCAACAATATAATCTCTTTATCTGAGGTGAATTAATTCAGTTTTTTGCACATTTGCCACCAAATTCATATATAATAATTTCATTATCCTTATTTACTGAAACATAATTTGCAGCTATCACTAACTTATATATTCCTAAAGTCATAATCATTCATTATAAACTAGATTACACCAATTCATCATTTCTGGCATACATTTTAGCTCTTTCATTGATCATTAAATTTACATCTTCACTTTCCTCCATGCTTGCATCAGAATAACAGAACAGAATAGCAAAGTTGGAAGGGACTTTGAGGTCTTTTCCCTACTCAAGCAGAAAACCCTTTACCATTTCAGACAAATAGTTGTCTTATCTCTTTTTAAAAATCTCCAGTGTTGGAGCAATTACAACTTCCGGAGGCAAGTGGTTCCACTGATTAATTGTTCTGTCAGGGAATTTCTCCTTAGTTCTAGGTTGGTTCTCTCCTTGATTAGTTTCCACTGCACAGGATCAGGTCAAGATCTCTCACATCTATTCCTTTCTTTCCCTTCTGTTTTCATAAATACATCATATAACTTTATAATGTAACATACTTTTTGCATTTCATTTGCTAATTCACACACTTTGCTTTTACTCCTCTTACATTCAAATTTGCATTCTTCCACATCCCATGATTATCATGAGACACGTCTTTAAATGTTAGCAACATATTATACCTTTGATAAATTAAGGATTTCTTATAGCACTTTTTATTAAAATAGAAAAAGTGTTGATTGGCTTTAGCCACTCCTGTGCCACATGCAGTATATTCATACTAATGGTAAACATAGTTCATGCAAACATGTCAGCTTTGGCCCATTTGGTGAATAAGCCACAAGTGCAACAAAAACCAATTTTGGAAAAATATTCATATTTTTCTATACAGGCTGTAAGGTATTGACACACCCTTGGGAAACATTTCCAAATGGAGAAAAATAGCAGGATTATTAAATTAGCATAGCTCTGTTATTATTGATGATAATGTAATGCTTCATCAATGGTTGCCAGATGTAATTTTTTAAAATCATCCACTTTAGAATACATAAAATTTATTACCAGAGAGACTTGTAGATGTACTCAGTAATTTTCTGAAAGAGTTCTGCTTTATAAGCATTTCATAAATCAAATATACGGGAATCCATATCATAACTAAATATAGCTTTTCTTATATATTAAGGTGTACACACACACACACACACACACACACACATGAAATATCTAAACCATTTCACATCCAACATATTATCTGACAACTGTTTGGAAACCCAATAGTAAATTGGTAAGTGAGTTAAAGTAACAAATTATTTACTATTTAGTTCTATAAAAAATGTTTTGGCAACCTAGATCTCTGCATTTATCTAATTATCTTACATAAATATTGTTTTCAAGTGCCTTATTCTACCTTTGTCAGTCATTTGCAGAGTAGAGCAATGCAGCTGATATATACTGGCATAATTATATTCCCTCTTTAAAAATGATAGGAGAAAAAGCCAGCTTTGTTGGCATAAACACTCTAATTATTCTCATAGTTTGAGGCAATAGCTGTGCACATATTTTAATGAACATGTGCAAATTCACATCCTTAATAGGACGATAGTAAACACTGGACTTTGGGATTTTGCCAGCCCCCTTGGCTTTATAAGTGCCATCCACGTCATTTGCCACACTCTATTTGTCCTTTTTGTAGCCAAGAAGATCAAATAGCAGCTCATATTTATACATGAGCAGATCTCCTTTGAATGCCTTTTGGGTAGAAGATGGAATATCAGTCAAATTATTGCTGTTGCCCACCATATTGTAGAAAGTCAGTATTTTCTACACTGATGTTGTTTTTATACCCTCCATTCTTCTATTGTTGTTATTACAAATTTAGTGCAGTGGTAGAAAATGCTGGAAGTTCTGGTAAATATGCTGTAAAGAATTTTCAAAGCCATACTCTGCAGGCATTTCCTATCTTGTTTTATCATTTGAAAAGCAATTAAACCCCAAAGCCAAACAAACAAGCAAACAACAAAAAAAGGAATAATAGTTTTCTGTTTTCTGTACTTTCAATAGAATCTACCAAACTGCTAGAAAATAATAGCTTTCTCCATCTGTCTGGAGTAGATTTCAAGGAGTTTGGGAATTGGAGAATGGGCATAGTGGAGAAGGGAACAGAATATTGGGTGCAGCAACAGAAAGAATGGTAGATTAAATCCTTTCCACTAGTTATAGTAGAAGGACAACCATCAGTAGAAGGCATCCTTGAATACAACACTTTGTCTGCAGTTCTTAATGTACTCATATTATTAAGATATAAGCCTGAAAAACAATCAGGCTTATATCTGAACAAACATATGCAGAATAGCATTTTGCAAGGGTTTTTTTTTTCTGCTTACACTACTATTAAAAAGAAATCAAACATTTTTTCTCAGTTATGATATTTCTGAATGTTTTAGCCATTTTTATCTGTACCTCTTACAAAACTGATTACAGAGATTTTGTGAAAACTCTCAAAGCTATTGGCTACCAAAGATATGGAGAAATCAAGAAAACCAGTAAAACAATGAAAGTTGCACACAGCTTGTTCTCTAGTCAAACTCTCCCCAGAAGTTGTTTCAAATTACCCGTTTCTAATCTTAGAGCATAAGTTGATGAATTAATCATCAACAACAGTTGTTTCAGAATGGAAATTCTCCAAGGAAATGCTAGTTTTTTTAAAAAGGTAATATTGGTGCTTAATGGAAACTACGGTAAATCTCAGAGGAAGTCTCAGGAGCATGATATCAGCCATCAGCTTTATAGTACATCTGAAAGTAAAAGTATGTTTGCTATGCATTTGTCCCTTGTATTTGAAAGTCAACTTTTAATATATTTTTTCAAAAGAATTTTTTTAATTGCTTTAAAATTCCAAACCATGCCTTTTTGCTAAAAGGCTGTTCTGGGGATAACACTAAACAATGTATACTAATAGAGTAACTTTCCTTTCCCCTCAAGTTCCACATCTGTTTTTCTCTTCCTTCAAGATTGCCATAGGGAGAAATATATCAGCAATTTTCTTCTCTTGAATCTTTATTCATTTTTATTCCTTCATTAGATTAGATCCTATCATTTCTTCTTTCTCATGTTTTTTCTCAGCAATGACACTCATGGGAAGATTGTTTAGGCTGAGGGAGAGCAATTATCTCAAGGTCATCCAGTTAGCTTTCATGTGTAAATTTAGTTCAGAACTGTGTCTCTGCAGTCCTAATCCATCCCTTTACAATATCACCTTGGTTTTCTGAATCTTGACTAACTATGGTCCAGTTCTGACAAATAGACTCAGGTAGCTTCACAACATGTTTGATGAAGCTGGGCTATTTTTATGAGCAATTCTTTACAATTGGATGATCATTCAGAATGCAGTTAATCTAACTGGAAGCCTTGGATTTCTGCATAACTAGATAGAAGATGTGGCAACTACTGAGGTACCTCAACTCATTCTTCTCATGCTATGACAGAGAAAACATTGTACTCAATTCAGCCAGTATCTTGAGCAGACAGCATATTCTAGTGAATATCTGTCATGTGTTGATACACAAGAGATTTGAATCAATGGTATTATTCAAGCAGCTGCAATTATTATTTGATCAGAGAAAACAAGAGTGGGAACTGAATTGTGTATAATTTTTATTAATGTAAATGTGTGTCCCTCATGACTTCATAATTATACAAAAAGGACTGTCAATATACCTGAATGCTTATGGACATAGAATATCAGAATTGAGAGAAAAAGAGAGATGTGAATGAAATAATATACACATTATTTTAAATATTAAGTAAGCATTTTTATATACTAAAAAAGTAAAACATCTGGAACAGACCCAAGCTAGGAAAATCAACCAGAACTTTGCTTATTCCTCTTCTGAGTCATTTTGTGTCTCTAATTTGTTCTTTACTTTTTCATATATGATAAAACTGCATAGTTCCTCTTAATGATAAGTCTCTTCAGAATTTTATTATCTCCACCATTTCTTAGTCCTTTGAATTACCACAATATAATATATAGTATGAAGTGTTTCTTACTAAATGTTAATGGGTCTAGGAACTCAGAGAACTGCACATAAACAGGTGGGGGAAGGAAGTTAGGCTTTTTAATAAGAATAGTTTTACACCTATGTAACATATATATGCTAGACTAACAACTTATCAACATAAATATTCAGAAACATATATTGGTCCAGATGTTTACATCTGTTCATCTGTGTATGCATATATAGACATGTATATGTATATGTGTGTGTGTTTATTTATGCAATTTATATAACCACCTATCTTGCAGTAGCAACTCTGGATGGTTGACATTTAAAAGATCATACCAAACCAATCTTGCCTGAGGAATCTTTTATTTCTTTGCTGCTAAGACTTGCACATCTGACTGCATGCTAGAAAAGAAGCATATGTTGAAGTAAACCAAATTGTATTTGAATAGAAGAGAATATAGTGATTGAACTGTGGAGCCCTTGGTGCTGTCTGAGTTTGGTCGTTTGCTTGCGGACATTTCATTACCCAGCTAGGTGCAAATAAGTGTGTGGTTTGCTCCCTGTATATACACAGTAACTTGCCCTGCCAGTTTTCTCCTTGGTAGTTCCTTGAATAAGGTACTGTTTTCTGCTTGATAGTTCTCATCTAATGTTAATCCCCACTAGGCGTTGACTATTGGAAATATGTGTTCTGGTAGTTTCATTTCTTTCTTAGCATTTTTATTGTCTATTCTGAATGGTACATAAATATGCTTTATTTCTGTGTCTACCAATCACTGATTTCCCTGAATATGAAGCTTCCAGGAATTCTCTAGAATTTTTGGATTTAGCTTGGTCTGGGATACTCACAGTTTCCCAGTTGAAATTATAATTGAGTCTTTCCATGTGTTGTTAGATTAAGACATTTTCATTGTGTCTTCTGACTGCTAGTTGTCATTCATCTATACACTTTGCTAATCTTCAATCTATCTGTCCCATATAATGGCTGTTACAGTCCTTACACTGTATAATGTAGATGGCTCTGGTGTTTTTTTTTTTAATTCTTGGGCTACTGGGTTTTTGTTTTACTTAAGATATTTTGGAATGCTTTAGTTGGTTTGCATGCTACAGTAATGCCACGTGGTTGTAATCTGTTGTAATAGCCTATTATATTTCCATATGAGCCACTTAGTGATAGGTTTGCTTTTTTGAGTCTGTGCTGTTCCTTATTTTTTTCTATACTTGTATATAGAATCTTTTAACAATACTCTTAAATTAGCAGCCAGGAGTTGACTGACATGGTTTTTCTGGCTGACTGGCCTCCCTAGCTTCAATAGATTCCTAGAAAAAAGCCAATGCAGAACTGGCTGCTGCATGTTTGGTTATCACTGATGGCTGTAATGTTGCAATCAATTAATTTGTATGGGCAATATACACGCAACATCCATTAAATCAGAGGGTCCTTCTACCATGGTATTGCAGTCTCCATCTTGATTTTTTTTTTAATCAACTGCAACAGAGTCATATACATGGAGTGGTAGAGTTGATTATTAAAGAACAAACTACTCTAAACCAGCTCTACTTCAAAAAAAGGCAAGTTTATTGCTTTTGCAATGTAGTGCAATATACCGTGTATTACATTTTAGCATTTTTAATGATAAAAAGACAAGGATCAGGTATGCATCTAGCTATGCTAGAACTCTTGACCATAATATCAGGTTTCTCTATAAAATGTTGTTTGAGCATTTTTTTTTAATGCACATTTCCGTTTGTATTCTGAACTACTACTATTCCAGGTTTAGGTTTATCATCTCATTGATAACTGTGTCTTAGTTGAAATGCATGAGGCTTAAGAACTTTTAATTTTCATGAATTCTAATTGGATTTTGAAGAGTACTGAATGTTTGGGTAATTCCAGCTATTTCCACCTATGTAAATAAAAAGACAACCTGAAATAAATTGAAAATAATGCCATTGCTGATAGACTGATCAATCATTTTATAATCTTTCCATTTCTTTCTTTTTTATTTCCTAAGATCTTTCCCCCAAAAAATGTTCTTTATGTTTTTTTAGAACATTTTGAACTCTTAAGTTTTTCTATTAAACTGATCTGTGCTGACTTGTTATCTAATACTAGCATATGTCTCATTAGGAGTCTTATTTCTCAAATGACAAAATAATTTTTTAAAATAATAAGGACGTATCCTGTTATTTGTGTGCTTTTAAAACATCTGCCTCTTTTGGATTTAATGCCTGGTTTTTTTCTTCTCCACTTCATTTAAGAATACTAATTATTATACCGAGACAAGGACAATTCCAATTACATTATTCACTACATCATAATAAACAGCAAAAGATAAAACGAAGAGGGATGATGAAGCTTTGGCTTTCTAATTACTGTATTGTTGGAATGCAGTTCACTTCACTACCGTTCACCTTGCTAGCTAAAGCTAATGGGAGCTAGATTTCAATATCATTTGGAGATCCACAGATTCTTTACCAGTTAAGGAGCACACAGAAAGTGTAATTCAGTTCCATATCTTTTCCTGGGTGACAGCTGCAAATAAACAGAGAGATGACTTTCTGCAAGAAAATCATGCACATTTGGGAGGAGAAGGAAGACACAAGGGTAGGCCAGGAAAAGAAGTGGGCAAAACAATGCAAAAATGAAAAGTATTTAATTTTAATATAATTGAAAGTAATTAAATAAAATTTGTATTAATATGTCCCAAGTATTTAATAGTTTTTCTTCTCTGTTGTATTAAAACTACAAACCAGACCCATTTTTAGAAGGTGTCTGGAGGTCATAATGATGTTCAGGGAATGCAAGAGATTGAAACCATCATTCTGTGAATCCTTTATTTTGTACTTCTAGTTTACCAATAAACTCAAAGATTATCACAATCTCTGCTTGTTAGAAAGCAGAACTAATTATGTATATATTTCTAGCTTCTCCATCAAGTTACAGCTGTTATACAAATGCCAACAAATATGATTTCACCTGGAACTAAATTTTCTGTCTTCCACTTATTTCTATTTCAACAGAAATAGATGCTATCAGAAATCTCCAATTAGTATTATTATTATTTTTTTAAAAGTAAATTATTTAAGCTGTCAAAAATATCAGATCAGTACATAGTTTTATTATGTACTAATCTTGATTATTGACCTCATTTGATTCATTTCTAATAATATTTATGCATTTTGGTGGCATGTCTAAAGATATGGGGCAGTGCAGTGGCTCAGTTGTTAAAATGCTGTGCTTGTTGGCTGGAAATCCAGCAGCCCAGGTTTGAGACCTAAGCAACCTGCAACGGGCGAGTTCCCGTCCTTAACCCAGCTCTTGCCAACCTAGCAGTTTGAAAGCATGTAAATGTGAGTAGATAAATAGGTACCACTTCAGTGGGAAGGTAACAGTGCTCTGTGATGTCATGCTGGCCACATGTGGAAATGTCTTCGGAAAGTGCTGGTTCAATGGCCTTGAAGTAGAGATGAGCATTGCTCTCTATGGTCAGCAATGCTAGCACAGTAAAAACAACAGGGACTCCCCTTTTTCTAAAGACATATTTCTAAGTATATTCCAGGAAGAGCATCTCAGCACAATAAAATATGTATGGTTTATCTAAAATGGTTCTCAACTATTCAATTTCTGTAATGATTGACATAAGCTTTCATTACTCCTGATTTGCCACCATTTTACTTATGTTTAAGTTAATGAAGGTATTATCGAAATCATTTGAAAGTGGTAAACAGAAAAGACCCTAAGGGTCATTCAGCAATAAATTCTGAAACAAAGTAATGCGCTAAGGAATCTTTTATTCAGCATTTTGAAAATCTATCACAACTAAATTGAAAGTGATTTTTTTTAAAGAAGGTGATTAAACAGGTTGAGCATAACCTCCAGGAGGAAATGTTCAGATATATACCATTCCTGTTGCTTCAACTGCAAAGATGTAACTTTAACCTGTGAAGAATAGCTTGCATTCTAAGAATATCAGAATTACTTTTCCTCTCTACATTATATGATAATGATTTCACTATCAATTTTGAGAAGAAAAGAAATGTTGAACCAGATCATGGTATAAAATGAAAAAGAAAGAAAGAAATACTGTAATAATCTAAACAGTGGACATGGTCTCAACTGAAATAATCATTATAGCACCCCACAATTGCTAGTAAATCAAGTGTAGAGTTGATAAGGCAATTAAAACTGATAAATGTAAAAGATTAAAAGAAGGGCTTGCTCCATTCCTACTCCTCATTCATTGTGTTATAAAAATGTATATCAGGAGAACTTTCTTTTTTGTTGTTAATGAATTTTTTGTTCATCAGGACCTAGTAACAGAAGTTTTGAGGCTCTGTCATTTTGAAAGATGCCCATAAAAATGGACATGCTGGAGAAAATAAGTAGGTGAGGCAACACAGAATTTATTTAATTTAACTTGTATTAAATTAAAATAAATAAAGTAAGAGAACACTCAATTGGCAGATTGAATGTAACGCTAATAATCTGCTGGGAGATTTTCTTGTAACAGATTTGATTATTGGATACCAGAGCAATTCCTTCATAAATAATTTTGTAGATAACGCCTGTCCCGGGGGCAGCATAACCCAATTATGGTTTTCCTCTTCCATTTATCATTATCTGTACTCTCAGGATCCATCTTCTACTTTCAGAGGACCATAGAAATATATGATTAATGGAATACAATTTATTACTGATTGTGGAAGAATAGCAATAGGTCTTACACTTATATACTGCTTCACAGTGCTTTACAGCCCTCTCTAAGCGGTTTACAGAGTCAGCATATTGTGCCCAACAACCTGGCTCCTCATTTTACCAACCCCAGAAGGATGGAAGGCTGAGTCAATCTTGAGCCAGTGAAACTTGAACTGCCAAACTGCTGGCAGTTGGCAGACAGCAGAATTAGCCTGCAATACTGCATTCTAACCACTGTGCCACCATGGCTCTTATAAAACGAACAGTTCCTTCTGTGCAGGCAAAAGGGTTTAATGGTAAACTCTTAAGAACTGTGTTGAACCTGTATATTCTGAATCCCCATGAACTTACCCTGAATTTGTGTTACCATCTTTTTCTCTTTTCCCTTTTTCATTCCATGCTCTATATACACTGTATATATAGCTGTACTGTAGTCTATTGTTATAATTGCACAGCTTGTTTTAACTGGTCAGAGATGAATTAGCAATCTGGTCAGAGATGAATTAGCAAATTATGCAAATACTGTGCCATAGCAAACTAAATGTAAACTAACCAGGGAGATGATTTGAGGCTAAACTACCTGTTTTCAGATAACTGCATCATACAATCAAAAATGAAATCGTAAAGCAACAATTGCAAAACCAGCACTTATTTAAGAGCTCGGTCTATCATTTTTTTTAACCCCTCTCCCCATACAGATCAGGTTAGAAAGAGAACAGAAATGTGCAAACCTAATGGACTCTTTTTGGCTTGGGTGATGGGAATAGGGTTTACCAGAAAAATAAACACCATGAAGTAAAATCTTCCAGTTTTCTTTACAGCAGCTGGGAAGACTTAAAAACAACAGTTGTTCAGCTGATAACTCATTATACACTGTTTGTTCGTAGAAAGCCCCAGAGAGCTGGACAATTACGTTGTCCAAACATGGCTATTGATTTTGGCTAACACATATGGGTAAGAATTAATTTGGTTTGGGATTTCATTATAAGAACTTACCAATATTTATAGATTCCTTTTCATTAAACTGATAGAAACAACATTTTTTTAAAAAAAAAAGTTAAATAAAATATCAAATTTAGATTGGATGTTGTTTAAGAAAAGGAAGACAGGCACAACTGTGGAAGCTGTAAGTATACAAGGCTCTCCCTGAGCTTTTGGTTTGACTTGAGAAGATTGGATTTTTTTAGGGGATATTGTTTTTATTCCTTCCAATATATTGTGGCTGATGGAAAGTAGGGCTACAACCAATATTGGGTAATGTCAAGGTTAATAAACTTTCCTTAGCCTTCTTTGGACAGGAAGTAGAGTCTTCCTTTCTGAAGGTAGCAAACTTGTTCTTAAATGAAGAAGTTCTTACACTACTGTGAAAATATTATGTTGTAGGACGGAGATTTGTTTTATTGTCCCCCACTTTTAAAATTTGTTTTCTTTCTTTCTTTCTTTCTTTCTTTCTTTCTTTCTTTCTTTCTTTCTTTCTTTCTTTCTTTCTTTCT
>JANHFL010001355.1:65810-76605 GCA_032468155.1 Oxyrhabdium leporinum
TCTCTCTCTCTCTCTCTCTCTCTCTCTCTCTCTCTCTCTCTCTCTCTCTCTCTCTCTCTCTCTTTCTTTCTTTTTCTTTCTTTTCCTTCCTTCCTTTCTTTTTTTCTTCCTTTCTTTTGCACTGTTGAATATTGTTTGGATTACTTCTCAGCCATTTCTTTTCTTTCCTTTTGTGGTCATTTCCAAAGTAATCTTTTCCTTGCCCTTTTTCGCTTTTTCTTCCTTTGCAGTGATATCACTACCACCAATATCAACTTCTTCCTAAGCTAAACATGTGCCTTCATGTGGTGGCAACTTCTGCATTACAGCTGAATTATTTTCATGCCTTCAATTCTTATCTGCAATAAAACTTCCTTAAAATAAACTGTTTTAAACTATGATGGAATAAATCATATATGCATCTCTACAATGCTTCAATGTATGAATTAAGCCAGTGGCCATAGATCAGTGAAAACTTTATAAGATGCTTTATAATGAATTCCAAGCTGAAATAAACCACCTCTAGTTTTTTTTTTACTTCAAGCTCTATAGTTATGTCTTATTATTTTAGAAGAAGCTATCTTCTAGCTTCTTATTCGTACAGGATATCTTGCTGGAAAAAATAAAGATAAAAAAGACCATGCAAAAAACATGAAATTTTTTCCTGAAGCCAAATCCAGCAAAATAGGACATGAACTGTCAGGAAATATAAAATCCACTATTACAGATTAATCTTCAGCATGAAAAAGGTGATATTTCTATTTATAGTTCTTATGAGAGCCTTTTAATTAATATTAAATTGCATCTTATATCAGGTTCTCTACCTATAATAGTCAATTAGATAAGAAACTGTGGAATTTAGAATATAACTTTAAACAAAATCTCATTAGAAATGAAAGTTGAAGATGAAACTTTAAAAAGTGAACTACCCCCGAAGATATTCAGGTAAATTCTGAACTTTATAAAGAGAAGGAAAAGCCATTCAACAAGTGAACCTTGGTATTAACAAAATTTACGGCCAAGAAAATATAAAATGATGGGCACAACAAAATCTACTGCATAGCAAGCAGTGAAACCTAGCCACTTTTGGTTAATTTTGAAAACAACTAAATAAGGTCAAATCTGGTAATTATTTGAATGGGATGCTGTACAGAGGTTGTAAGGTTTTATGAGAAAAGAGAACTTTAGCAATGCCTAGATTAAATTGGAATAAATGCATAAACACAGAAAAAACTCTGAGCAAAGTTCATTGTGGACATACAGGGTATGGATAGTGGATTTGCTGTAACATCAGCTCAACTATTTACTTACTACTCTGCTTCAGCTTCTTATGAAACAAGTACTAGAAAAATTCCATTCAATATCTTGTGTTCACTCATCTGATGAAAACAGATAGTGATCTGCTGTTCTAGGAACTTTTAGTTGTTTGGGAAACTGGGAGTATGCAACAATATATCAGTTACTGCAGAGACATTAAAGCAGCATATAATTTCTCCAAATACACAAATAAGTGCCTTTCAACCAGTCCCAAGTTCAGTATATCATTGTGAATGATAAATTGGCTAATCCTGTCCCTAAGGAAATCAATGTGTTAAATTTATTTGAAAACATAATTATCAGGATGGCGACACCTTTTAACATTGTTTGAAAGCTTAAATGGAAAAGATTCTTTCAACAGACCTGACAGAATATTGAACAGTAAAGAAGCTGGGGTGTTTTTTTCCAGGAAAATAAATCATCATCTGCTCAAGAGTATAATCATTTAATCATCCTTGTCAATGTTGTTCTAAACCAAAATCCATCAAGGTTGTTAAAACTAAAGCATGGGAGAAAAAGAAGGAAATGCATTATATATATCTGCTGTCTAAATAATTCTGAGCAAGGTGTCTAGCTACCATTAAATGCATAGGTAAAAATACTTAATGATTAAAAATTTTGTTAGAGCTAATAAAATATTGATGCTTATCTTAATATATAGTTCAGCATCTACCATACATGAACTGCAAATGTCTTTCTGAGGTTCAGAAATAGAATTTTTCTCCCTAGCCTTTATAGATATCAGACACTGAATTTAGAATCAGCTGATCTGCCACTGGCATGTATCTTTTCTAAAAAAAAAGAAGAAAATCCATGAGTAAAGTAAATTACCACTTAGTGCAATGTTTAATCTCAGTCACTACAGTTTCACTCTGAGTAAGCATATAAACTAATATAGTAGATGTTTTCCTAACAATGTGATTTTAAATTATTGTGTTAAATGTCTATGGATATTCTCAGTTATGCAGGTTATGGTTGTCCCAATAGTGCTTTGTCAAAAGGCAACTGGAGTTTGTTTTTTTCCTTGAAGGCATTTTGCTTCTCATCCAAGAAGTTTACTCAGTTCTGACTGAAGAAGATATGTATATAAATCCTTCCATCTTCCACCATTCAGTGAGAACTGAAGAAGCTTCTTGGATGAGGAGATGAGAAAAAGCACTTTTGGGAATATTGTATTAAACATGAAGGGAGAATAGCATGAACTACTGAGAAAATGAAAGCTAAGATTTCAGCTCTTCTCTGATTATTTTCCTACAAGTATCACTGATATCAGTTGCAAAGCCATGTTCATGCTTAATTCAACAGGATTCAAAATGTTTAACATGTGCATTTTGACACCATATTAATACTAATATAGAAACAAGTAAATGTCAAATAGTTGTGGTTGATTCATTCAACCTCATCTTTTGCGGGCTGTGAACTATCTAACTTCTGCACAAAAAACTGATTTTTCTCAGATTCATGTAAGTGTACTTGTTCATTTAGATTAATCAGAAAAAAATTATGGGTAATGTTTCTTCCAATCCAGCTAGAAGATCTATTGTAACAGGCCTTGCCATAGGGCTGTGTGCAGCATTTGCACAGTGCAGCTGTTTTCTGATACTGAAAAACATTAATCCATCTGCATGTGACATGATTCCCCCAGTGCTACACACACACACACACACACACACACCAAAACAAGCTACCAAAGACATAGATTTCTCTTTCCAATGGTGTGAACTACTGACATGTTCAGAAATGTTGCCTTTCCTCAAGAGCTATTTTTGGAAAAGAAATACTGGGGTTGCCTTTATTGATAGGATAACATTATCTTGTGCCTGTAGTGATTTGAGGACTCAAATCACTAAATGCAGTAGGTGAAATATTTCCAGACAATTCTAGCTTGCTTAGATCCAGTTGGATAATATTAGGAATGAAAATCAACACCAAGCTTCAACTTTTGTCTAAAAACACAAAAGAAGTGAATCATGGTAAAGATGCATTAGGGTATTCCATTTCAGAATAACATCACAGCAGGCAGGTGTCAGGCATCAAATGCCATCAAAGAGAACCAAGGGACAGCTGTTTGCTTGGTGTTTTTATTGGATATCCCCTAGTGGTTTTCATTTCATTGAAAGTTTTTATCACAGAAGTAAAACATTTAATTTTGACTATGAATTATTCTGAAATAGCAGTAGATCTGGTCCTGAGCCCTAAGATTTGGGTACATTAGGGGTTGTAGACATCTAAGCTTGTAGTTAGCAGAAAATGAGATACAAACTTAGAAGCAGCCCTGAGGTACATCATGTGATTACAACTTGCATATGTCATACATTTGAAAATACATATTTTGCAATTAAAGTAGTTATGAAAATAACGAATGGAAATGAAATATTTAAAAAAAACATTAGACATATAAACAACAAGCACATATACATACTCATCAAACTATTTTCATTCAGATAAGGCAATAGTATTAGAAGCACAGAATAAGACTAAGAGAGAATAATAAGAGAAAATATGTTATAGTATATATGTATATTAGAGAGAGAATGAGAGAGAGAGAAGAAATCTTGCTTACAACTGTCTGTCTCTGCAAACCATTCTTGCTTGTACCATATTTATATATCAATCTCCATTTCCTTTGTTCCTGATGCAAATTACAATTAGGAAAATAAAAATGAATACAAACTTAAAAAAGAAAAAAAAGAAAAAAAATAGAAAAAAAATAGAAAGTGCAGAAATGAAAAATAGAAAAATACATAAGAATATGGTAAAGAAAAAATATATAGAGAATATACTTGCCCCTTCAGCACAATTTTAGTAATCTATTACCTTCTTTTAAAGTACAACAAATGATCTTTTTCTTCCAGATCCCATCTGTTATCTATAAACAGATACTTAAAGCAGCATCATTTAGTCCTGAGTAGGAAAAGTCCATTAAGTGTTACCAGAGATAACATATTCATTTTAACTGTGATCAAATAAACCACCTTTATATACCTTCCTTTTAGTTTTAATAATATGGATTTTTAAATAATGTCCTATAGCTTGATTTCTTTTTATTTTTGTTTTTGTCCTTTTCTAACAAAATTTTCAAAATTTTAACTAGCCTCTTTTATAAATCAGCAATAGGAAAGTTATCCAATAGAGAAAAATGAAGTCTTATACTTAGGCAAGAAAAACCAGAAGTACACATATAGACCGGGTGAAACCAAGCATAATAGCAGTAGGGATCTTGGAATCTTAGTGGGCAACCAATTAAATATGAGCCAGCAGAATGCGGCAGCATCCAAAAAAGTCAATGCAATCCTAAATTGCATTAAAAGATCAAGATCAATTGATGTATTAATACCACTCTATAAAGCCTTAGTAAAACCACACCTAGAATACTGCATCCAGTTTTGGTCACCACACTATTAAAAAGATGTTGAGACTCTAGAAAGAATGCAAAAAGAGCAACCAAGATGATTAGGGGACTGGAGGCTAAAACATACGATGAACGATTGTAGGAACTGGGCATGGTTAGTCTAGTGAAGAGAAGCAGCAGAGGAGACATGATAGCAGTGTTCCAATATTTGAGGGGCTGCCACAGAAAGGAGGGGGTCAACCTATTTTCCAAATCACCTGAAGGCCACACAAGGAATAATGGATGGAAACTGAACAAGGAGAGATTTAGCCTGGAAATAAGGAGAAATTTTGTGACAGCAATTAACCAATGGAACAGCTTGCCTTCAGAAGTTGTGGGAGCTTCACCATTGGAAGCTTTCAAGAAAAGACTGGACTGCCATCTGTCAGAAATAGTGCAGGGTCTCCTCTTTGGGTGGGTGGGGGTTTTGACCTAAAAGATCCTTCCAACTCTGTTAATCTGTTAATATATTCCTTTTCATTATTAAAACCTTAGTTTTCATTTATATAACCAGTGTATTTTTTTAATATCATTCTTGTAACCTGACATTTTAAAATCCACTTTCAGATCAGTGTTGGTCTTGCGCTGTTAAAATTTATTCCTCTTCCATAACGTAAATTGGATACAGTCCATCTATAGAGGCAGACATTTTTAGAATTAACTTCTGAGCTCAAAATCCTTCAATACATTTAATGTTATAGTATTTTGTTCCACTCTGCATTAGTAAGTAAAATTGATTTTTTAAAATTGCAATCTTTAGTTCCATCTGGTTCCCTCTAGTGTCCAACCTTCAAAGTTCCATCTATCATTTAAAAAATAATAATTCAGAGCAAAGCATTTTCCCGTAGGAAGGATTCTTATAATTAATTCCAAAATCTTATTTCAAATCCATCTGGACCCACTTGTAACTTTCCAAAATCAAAGTTCTGTTCCTTTTAGCTGGGTTTTTTTTTCATATTTTCATAAAATATTTAATCTTCTATTTCTAAAGATTGAAATAAACTGACAAGGTGCTTTAAAGCATGTCAGTTTATATGTTCCTACTAGTTGAAAAACAATTAACAAGCAATTACCAAAAGTGCTTAATTAGAAAAGGAAGGATGTAAATTGGCACTGACTGTAACATCAGTAACAATGACCTTTCCTTGTCTCCCAGAGCTCTAAGTCCATCAGAGACAGCTGTCTTGTGGTCTCTTCATGAGGAGCAGCTCTATGGAGCACTTTGGATTACCTCAAAACCCTTCCTTGTCTGGGAAGCAATTATGATGAGCTGATCTACTTGCCAGCTCTTCATTCTACCACGGTCATCAGCTCAAGTGTTTGTGCAGCTGTCTTCAATTTTCCATTTCTTCCCTGGAAGTCGCACCTGATCTCTTAAGCAATATACTCTCACTGTATTTAACTTACTTTTATGTTTCATCTGATGTACCCCCTCTCATTTCCATTCAGAAGAGTAGAGGAATATTCTTACACCCATCAGTTTTCATATTTTCAACAAACATTCCTTCCTTTCCACAATTCACATATAACTCACTTTTCTACCTGCATTTACACATCTTAAAAAATTTCTCAATCGATTTTCTCATCTTTAGTAAACATTCTATCAATGTTCACAGTTCTCCACTTATTCTAGTTTTCATTCCTTAGATATAACGTTTAATCATTCACTCAATTTTCTTTATCAAACCCCATACTTTGTATTTCAGATAATGCTTAGATGCCCTTTACATCATGCAAACATCTTAATATGCACTTCAAAATAAACTTGAACAAATTTAAGAAAATAACATTGAAATTTAATGAAGAAAAAGCTAAAAAAATGTTTGGAAATTTACCTGGTAATCTATGAACTCCAAAGTTTTGCTCAGATGCTTGAAGCTCCTTTTTGTTGCCCATTTGTTTTAAAAACAAACAAAATTTTAAAATTAACAATGAATTTAGCCCAAAGTGAATATAAACATGTCCTTACAATAGTTCAGCCTGCTTTTTAAAGTGAAATTTCCCATTAATATAAGACTTTTATGGATTAAAAAGTTCAAAGTTTTCTCTATGACATTCTTTTTTGCAGCATAACATGATCCTTGAAAAAAAATAAAACCCAATTCTTGACAGGTTTTTAGTGGGATCACATATGAGAGCTTTCAAGTTGAGCCCAAAGAAAGACTGATTTTTGACATTTTAAAAAACATATTAGTGAAGTTGCTGTCTGGGATGTTATATATGCACGCAACAAGGATACTTTATGCACCAAAGATGGAAGGATGTTTTGATTCCTACAATGGATGAATGACTGCAAAAGTTGATGGAGTTAGCAGAGATGGCCAAATTGACTACTTTGATTGAACAATAAACACAATTAGTTTTGTTTCCACTTGGAAATGCTTTTGGATTTTGTGCTTAAGGTGAGAAGACATTGATTTGTGGTTTTGCTGATTAGATAAGTTTGTTGTTATAAAAATGGCTACTATATACTGAATTATTATATAAAAATAAAAAGTTCAGATTTTATGTTATTATCTTATTTTACAGCACCAAAAGAAGCCAGAAGTCAATGCTTTTGATTTCCCTTTTTCCCTTTACCTACACTTGTTCCTCTTCCCTTTCCTCCCATTTTTCCATTATTTTCATTTTTCTTTGTATTTCTGTATTTTATAAACTAATAAAAATACTTGAAACTGAGAATATCATAGACAGCCAGGAAAATAAATCAAACAGATGTTTCAAATAACCCAAATTTTTCAGACAAGGAAAAAATAACTAAACTCAAAAATTATCATTTTGGAAACATTGTATAAAGAACAAGTTCTCTTGAGTATATGAGTGATGTCTGTACCATTGGAAGATCTGAAAGACCAAGTTAAGGACAGATCTTCCTGGAGAACATTTATGTGATTGTTAAGACTTGACATACTGACTTTATGTCACATAAGAAAATAAAATGCCCTGTAATAAAGCTAAAAAATCTGGAACATTGAATATACTTTTCCCAACAGCTAATTGTCATTTATACAGAGAAACTATTTTCCTGTTAGAAAATGTTATTTAATAATTAATAAATCTATTAAAACTGTATGAAAAAATGAAAATTATTTGGAAAAAAAAATCAAACTTGCAGATAAATTCAAGCAAGTAATTGTCATCCAAGTAATTAATAATCACAGATTCTTCAGGATTAAAACAGAAGACAACAACCTTTTCCAGTGACAATAATAGCAACTAAAAAGTTATTGGAATAATGAAACTGCAGAGAGAATTGAGTAAGTGTCCATTTGATTGTATATCATCTTGACCAGAATATGTTTACCACACACATGTTCATGATCATTCTTCTCTATTTTTTCCTCTTTCCTGAAGCTTCCAAATCTACATAAAATGCTTAGTGCATTTTTTTATTTTTACAGTAACTAAAAGATTGGCAGAAACAGTGTTGTCTTAGTTTCCCCAGCAAAAATGGCTTATATTATCCTTGAATAAAGGAGAGACCATCTACTCTTAGTGCTGACTGGAAACTGTTATAGATTTTTTCTTCCTTTTTCCATGAAACAGAAAAAAAATAATCTTATGATTTATGGCTTTGTAACCATAAAGTAATAAATAGTTTTGTAATTGTACCTATATTTACTGCAAAGAAAATTGGATGCTACTTCAATTTATTTTCGTTGTTTCTTTTTGTACTTTTTGTCTTTTTCTCCTTTCTTTTTTATTTTGTATTAGTTGTTGTTATTTTTCATCTTCTTTCCAAAACTCTAAATAAAGAGGAGGAAGAGAAAGAAGATTCTTTCAATGAAGTGTTTCTCCACACACCTGTTCTTTATTACGGTATAATATTGAATCCTAATTTGATCCACATAAAGCATGTAAAACATATTCATAACTTTCAAGGATTTCAATTTTATTTCCACTCCATTCAGGTTGAATAAGTCATTTCTGGTGAGGTTGTAAATGTGTCCTTATAATTCCTTAAATATTTATCAGCTTGGGTAATTTTAGCAGGAAATAAAAAACTATATTACCTTGTTTCACAACTATGGAAATGTATGTATTAAACAGAAAATTATTATAAAGTTATTTAAATGCTTTTTTTTTACTTAGTAAACAATGTGAACAATACCAGCAAGAAATTAACAAATCACACACACTCACACACAGAGAGAAAATAAGTGTAACAATCAAACTTCAAGGTTGCAGAAAACACCACTCCATTACAGCTACATGCCTTAGTTAGCATGATGTGATAGCAGGATATGATACAGCTGGTGAGCAGAATTCCTTCTGGGAATGGTAAAGTGAGTAACCTCTAATGATGTGTTTCAAATTGTAAGGGAACGGACTTGTAATTGAAGCAACAAGCTTCAGATTTGTACCTCCCTCATGTCTCTTTGTCTTCCAGGCTGTTGATGAATTTTGGAGGAAGGAAGGAGCTTGGAAGATGGGTTGTTTATTGGCATCAAAGAGCAGATGTGTTTGATGAGCATCTGGGGTGAAATAGAAATGTGTACAGCTATATATTACATAAAAAATTCTCCCCCTTACCATTCTCAATTAGTCTTCAGGAAGCAGTGAGTACAATGTCACCAGCTGCTTTCTATGCAACTTTCTGCCTTCTGCAAAGGAAAATAGAGGTTTGTAGTGGCTGCCATCTGATATTTTATTCTAGCACCCTTAAAGAAATGCTGTTAATTCTGCCTTCTTTTACATTTAAGTCCCTGGTTTCTGGATATCCTTGTTTCTGTTGAATACAAAGATAAATGCATAATATCTGTTCCCTTACGTTGCATAAATCGATGTTCCTCTGCTCTCTTGGTACAAATTTCAATTTATCCTCCTTAAGCAGGATGATCAGAACTTAAAATAGATCCTGTGCTTTTACAATTGTGCAATCCTATTAACATCTGCTTAGAGATAAATCCCACTGAGAACAATGGCAGTTTTAGGCGAATGTGTTTAAGATTTCTAAAGATTTTAAGATAAGTTTGCTTAAGAGGGCTTTTCAGAGAAATTTGACTGGTATGATGTGATGCTTGAAGGTAATGACTTAAAGTGGCAGGCTTTGTGATATTGCATATATAGATGTGCAGAGATATTATTGTATTTCTCAAATGAGATGTTACCAAAGTATCCTTGCCAAAGGTCTTATTAAGAGTTGGGGTATGTAATGCCCCAGTAGGGGACCCATTCTCAGAGGTTCCAGCAACTGATAAAGCACGGGGGTGTCAATGTCCAGCTCCATGTGGCTCTGGTCTTACAGATTAGATTGGTCAGGTAAAGATAATAGCACTGAAATATTTGGTAACAATTGGGTTTGTTTCAGCATTTAAAAAAAACCAAAACAGATTTTCCCCAAATATCCATTCAGTAAAAACTTAAAGTAGGAACAAAGAATCTCTGATATTCTAGATGTCATTTATGTACAATTTCTCAGCAGCTCCAGTCACATTGACCAATGGAGACGGATGCTAGAAATTCTAATTCAACAATTTCTAATGGGTTGCAGTTTCCTCGGCCTAAAAGAAATTGCAGGATCTGGCTCAGTCACCAGGACCAGAAGTTTAGTCTTCTGAGCTTTCAAATTTGTGTTGCAGCCCATCCTATGGGAATTTCTCTCCACCAAAATTTCCCTGAAGATGGGCTTCAGCACGAGACTGAAAGCTCAGAGGGCTAAACCTCTGGTCCTGGTGACTGACCCAGATTGGATCCTACAACATTATCCTGGGACACATATTTGCCTTCATTCATAAAATAATTTGCAATATGGCTGGATAGGAAATTCTGGATACTGAAGGCCACAAGTCTTAAAGTTGCCAATGCTGGACATCCCTGGTGTACACAAAACAGAGCTGTCTGTGTTCCTTCCAAATTCCAACTGCTCCCCTGTTTCCTTTAGATGTATATACTCTATAGAAATAATAGCAGATGGTTGCCAAGTTAATTTTTTTGCAAATACAAATGATAATGCTTTGTTGAATACCATGAATCCAGTTGGATTATGAATCAAGAATGTCTGCTTCTAATGTACTAGATCAGGGGTCTCCAACTTTGGCAACTTTAAGACTTGTGGACTTCAACTCCCAGACTTCCTCAGCCCGCAGGGGTGGCTGAGGAATTCGG
>JANHFL010001355.1:122610-139911 GCA_032468155.1 Oxyrhabdium leporinum
AGAGAGAGAGAGAGAGAGAGAGAGAGAGAGAGAGAGAGAGAGAGAGAGATTGAAAGAGAAGTCCTGTGTCTTTAGCTAGCATGAAATTCAAACCAAAACCCTTCTAATAGAAATTGCAATAATTTCAAACTATCCAACGTAAATTCATCAGAATTTTATTAAGGGTTTCTCACTTCACTCCAAATATGCTTCTTTGGTCAGAACATAGATGATATGTCTCAATGCTAAACAGGAGCTGGAATCAGAAGAACATGTTTGCCATTGGTTTACTTATTTGCAATTGAAAGCAAAATTTAAATTAGATTAAAAAGCTATGCATTTGGTTTTGTGAAAAATAAATTAGAATTCCCATTGTGTGGTAGTGATGAACATATTATTGCTAATGTTTATAAATTGTTATTGAACTTGAACTTGTAGAACATGTATGTAAAGCATTGTATGATTCGGTGACCAAAGAACTTTGTATATAATATAGTACCTGAACAATGGGAGAACACATGGTCTAAAATTCACAATAAATTATTTAAAAGAAAAATTTTATAAGATGATGTATCATTGGGATCCATTTGATTCCCATAATGGATGAATGGCTAGCAAAGATGACAAAATTGACGGCTTTTTTCTACCTCAAGCACAATATCCAAAAAATAAAATGAAAAAATGAAATGAAACTTTGATTTTGGATTTTGCTCATTAGATTTTGCTTATTGGATAAGCAAAATGTTGTTGTTACAAAAATAGTTAGTATATATTATTATATAAAAGTAAATAGTTGAGGTTTTATACTATCTTATTCTACTGTCTCAAAGGTTTTTTTTCAGATGGCAACTGGACTTTCTTATTTTTTTCTTTTGAAGACGTTTCCCTTCTCATCCAAGATGAGATGATGAGAAGCGAAACGTCTTCAAAAGAAAAAAGTCCAGTTGCTTCCTGAAAACGAACCTTTGGGATAACCATGACCTGGATGACTGTGAATGTAGAGACCTTATTCTACTGCATCAGAAGGAGTCTCAAGTCAATGGTTTCTTTTCCTCCTTATTCCGCACCTTTTTCCCTTTCCCCTTTCCCTTTATTTTCCCCTTATTTTCATATATATTTGGACTTACGTTTTTATGTTTTGATAAATATTTAATAAAATATTTGAATCTGAGAACATGGATGACACATTATAGCAGCCTGAATGAGGACATGTCAAATCAAATATTGGCTATTAACAGAGGCATCCCCAAAATGTGGTTAAAAAAATCATGATAGTAATTGTGACAGTGCATTTGAAAATCTGCCTAATTTTCGTGTGTAAGCCTTTGGGGGGGAAATCACTGTCCTAGTTACTTGAGAGAAGACTACTGCCTTTTATCTGACCTCCTGCTGCTTTTCTGTCCTACCTTCCTAATATCACTCCAAATAGACAGTTGTGCAAGTTAATAAATAGTCCTTGATCTGGATGAAGAGAATGCCATGATCTCTTCCATAGTTCTCTCACTGCCTAACTATCTTCTGCTACATATAAAACATGTTAGGCAAAAATTCCTACTTGACACCTATAGCATGCTGATGAGATTTCAGCTCATGGAGACCGAATAGTAAAACTATCTCAGAATTATAGGGGAAAGCTCAGCAAAACCATGGGCCAATTGTGGAGGTGTAGTGGAATAGGCAATTCTTTGTTGGAGATTTACAACAGCAACAACTGACTGCCGATATCATGATGGCATTATAGAAATTTGATTTAGAAAGTTGGGTACAATTCTAGTCTCTGCATCCTAAATGGAAGATGAATATAAAGAATTGAAGTCACCAGATGTTATACAAAAATCTAATTGAGAAGGTAAAGATTAAAAAGGACACACAAGAGATAGAAGAGAGAAAGTTCCCTAGAAAGTATACACAGAGATAACTCAGATTGTAAAACTGTTTTCAATTGGTTAAACTCAAAATGAAGTCAGGTTTGAGAAGAACAAAAATGGCTTTGAATGCTTCAAGCTGATAGGCTACTGAAGGATGATGATGATTTGAAAAAACCTTCAAATTTTAATTCTGGGAAATGATGGTAACAGATGTCTAGAATAAGGTGTATAGTATTCAGAGGCAAAATGGGCAGAGTGGGCAAGGATCCTTAGCGTAAGCATGTATACCATATCTGTACCTGATGACTACTCTACAAAGAAGCTCAAATGTTTATTTCCTGGGCCCAGATAGCTATCGTGTGAATCCACAAAACAACCCCTTACTATCAACCCTCATTGGTATAAAATGATTAAAAACAAAGAGATCCTTCTGACATGCAAAATGTATTAAAATAGCTAGTACAGTTAATAGTTTGAAATAGGAAACAGACATTATAATGTATGGCCGCAATATTATAGACTGAGCTCACTCTCCCAATCCCTACCACCATTTGTCCTATAGGCTCAGTCTTGCCACTGCAGTGAAAAACTCTCACAATTGCAGCAATTGGAGTACAGTCTCCCATTTAATCCTGTGGTTTGGATATTTTTCAAAAACATTCATTTTTTTTATCAAATGTGCTTTTGTGGACCCAGATGTACAGCATCAGTTTCACACATGTGCATCTTTGTTAGAGCTATATTGTGCAGCAACACTCAATACAATGTGTTTTTTCTGAGCTAAATCCTCAACAAAGGAAACTGCATAGGGCCTTTTTGTATTATAATAAAACACTGCCTATTGAAAAGATAAAGCCTGCATGCAAAATAAAATGAGTCTAACTTGCACTGCTAATTGCTTGGTTATCCAAGGGTTTCACTTTAATGTCAGTACCTCCTTGCCAATATTTCATTCTATTTTTTCTTTGATGGATGAATACAAGCTGAAATGCTAGCTTCTAACTTTCCAAACAGCATTATTTTATTTCTGCATCTGCTTCAACATCAAAGTGTGTTGTTTCTGGATTCATTATGCAGATGGTACAAATTAAAATAGGGATCTTTAATCTATCGCTAAGAAGAAAAGCGTTAGCTATCCCATATTTCTTGATATGAAAGAGGTAGCCTTGAGGCTTTCGAAATAAATCCCTGTAGCTGCAATGCCTAGTCTCCACTTTGAGAAATTGCTTTGAGTTTTTAAAGGAGTAATTTAATGGTTGTCAATTTCAAAATAAGTTCCATTAAATTCGATGGGAGTAAAACCCAGATAAAAGTACACGTCAGGCAGCTAAAGCTATAGTAACCTACTATTCCTTGCCCAATGGAGCTGCAAAGGTGACAACACTCTTAACTAGCCTGACTTTCTACTCAGAAGTTGGTCTCATTGAGTTCAGTGGAGATTAAGTACAGATAAATTAACATAGAAATATAGCTTAAACTGAAGCCAAGTAAATCGACCAGAAGCAGATTCAATTTTATTAAATATCAAAATAGCTTACTATTTCAATTTGTATTCAAAATGCAACTGTCTGTTAGCCTGAAGAAAGGGAATACAAGAATTCTTTGAAGAGGCAGATATTTCTGTTTATGTACTGTAAACTGCCAGTGTGGATCAGGGTAAACAAGCATTATCAAAGACCGGTTAAGATAATACAATTGCTGGCTGAGGATGTTATTTGAAGAGAAACATTTATATTCAGTGCTGGATGCTTATATTTTAATGCTTTAATCATTAGTTGTAAACCATCAAGAGAATTGGAAATGGTAATGGAAAAATATGGTAACAAATATATAAACATTATATAAGTGTTATGACTATATAACAAAGATGCTTTGGATGATAATTGCGCAAAAGATTTATTTTATAGCATCTTTTGCACGTTGCAATACTGTATTTATTTGAAGCATCAGCTCTTGGCAGTACTTGGCCCACTTGGTTTGATCTTGAAAGAAAATAAAAATGTTTTTTTCTGATTAGTACTTTGTTGGGAAACCACCCTGGGCTATCAATTTCTATGAGAAGATGAAAAAACATCCTCAGAGAAAACATCTCTTTTGTTGCCAAGAAAACATTGGAGATGTGACATGATCATGTATTTGTCAAGAGTCAAACTTAACTCAGTGGAAATTTTATCTTATTTACCTAAAAAGTAGACTAGATTTTTCACCCAATAATTTACTTTAAAATGGGAAACAGTTCATCTTGTTCTAAATATGGTAATGGAAGCAGTTTCAGGCTTTTCATAAAGAAAATAACATGTTGGGAGAGTTTAGGTTGAATATAGGTACTTGTAAAGCTAAATTTAAGGGTACTAGTTAGAGTGCTGGACTAAGCTTTAGAACAGGGCTCTCCAAACTTGGCAATTTTAAGACTTGTGGACTTCAACTCCCAGAATTCCTCAGCTAACATAAGTTCACAAGTCTTAAAGTTGCCAAGTTTGAATATCCCTGCCTTAGAAAATCCAATCCATGAATTTGACTGGCTGAATTTGGGCTCCTGCCTCTGTTTGGAGAGGTCATACAGGGTTGCTGGGACTATGATGGAGGATATCACCAACTTGGATTTTCACTATAATTGGTGCTATTGCTTGCAGGTGGGAAAAAGAACTTTTTAAGTTAAGTGACTTTTTACTCATTTTTTCCTCTAGCTTTTCCACAGTTCTGAACACTAGCACACAATGCCTGCAGGAAAAGATAGAAATAGACACTCTGTTACCACCTGTTTAAAAAATCTAATCTAAAATGAAATAAGGAATTATTCAGCAACTGGTTCTATAAAGGTATTGTTATCACATTTTGAAAGGATATGTTTCTTCCTATATAAGACAATAACATCCTTGCAAGGACATAGATTCTGACAAGACACAATGAATATTTATGTTCCCCCCCTCTCTCCATAGTACACATACATACAAAAATACTTAATTCTATCAACTTTTGGAGGGGAGGGGAGAGGAGGAATGCAGTGCAACCCCACCCTCTTTATTTTCAAGCTCCAAAGATTGACAGAAAAGCATGCAGGAAAATAGGTGCAGTTTAGAGTGGGGAGGGTTGTAGAATTGCTCAAAAGGGCAGGAAAGGTGTAGCCCTTCACAACCTTTATTAGCACTTATTCAATGCCCTCACAACACAGTCTGTAGGGCACTGCAGTGATCCCCCTGACTATGATGGTATGGGAGCTTTAATGTACCACAGAACAATCCAACTTCTCTGTTCTGGAGATGCCACTGATTGATGTCACAGACAATTTCAGTGCTTCATGATAGGGAATTGACTAGAAGAGTTTTGTATGGAGCACAGTATTGCATTCAGAGAGTGAGAAAGGCTATGAATATTTGTACACACCTGGGGGAAAATTAAAGGCAATACCTATGCAAAAAAATGTTTCTAATTCAAATTATCTCAATCAACAATCTCTCTCCCTTTATGGGTTAAGACAGAGTTCCCAACCTTTCTGGCTTTGTGAACCAGCAAGGAGGGGGAGGGGAGAGGAGATGGTTGCACCCAAGAGGTTTTGCAAATGGAGCATGCATGCATGTGCTTTCCCACTGCTTGCACAAGAGTGTGTGAGTGCTGCAGGCAGCCCAGTTTTTAACAGCTCACGACCCAGTAGTGGTAAAGGGTAGGGAAATGTATTATCTAGGAGACCTAGTGTCATCAGATACAAAAAAATAGGGATCTGGTTGCTCAGGAATGGAAAGGTCAAACAGCAACATATCAATACTATGGAGAGAAATAACATTCTTTGCTTATGTATAAATGCAGGCACACCTGTTCCCACAGATAAGTCTGTTTTGCAAGTGATTACTCTGCAATTGGTTGCAAAAATGAAACAAATTGGTCCCTGTAGAGGGAAATACTTTTCAGACACAATGATCCAAAATTAAGTTAGCCCTTTTCTATGGCAGCTCTTTATATGCAGAATAATTTTTATACTATGTTACAAAGTTACCAGCCAGCAGATTTAGTTGTTTTTCTTATTTTTAACTGTTTCAAAGAGTTTCCATTGCCATTTTAGATGCAAGAATTGTGTTTACTGATTATCCCTGGCTTGGATTTCTGTACTCACAAAGAAATATGCTTATAAATAGCCCCATGGGATACCAAATGCTTTCCATCATTGATAAGGTTTGCTCACTAAAGTTAAGAGCTTTTCTGTACTTCAGTGAAATCTTTTTAGCAGTATCTCCAAAACATTTAATATTTCTGTTTATAACTGAAAGTCTATAACTGCATTAGTGTGTGTCTGTACATTTCTGTGTGCATATGTGTATGTTCCTATATGTGCGTGTCAGCCAAGAACAACCATGGACCTTTGGTCACATGTGATCTCAGCTTAATTTAATGCATATCTTGACCTTATTTAAAAAGCTAAATTGCTTGAGATCACTAGTAAGAAGGCTCACCTTTTCCTGCCATCTCGCAACCTGAAGACCAACATCGATGTAGGAAAGAGAAGGAGGAGGAGAAGAAAAGAGGCTGGGAATAAAAACAGCAGGAAATGGAGACACTTTTGACTCTAGCTATAGCCACTACTTGCTTTAGTCAGTTCATCACTGCCATGGAACAAAAGACCAATTCCTGATCTTTGTGGCTTGGAGATGAGTTTGGTTCTGGCATTATTTCTTGCCCCAGCATCCATATTGGGCATGGCTAGTCTAGTGAAGAGAAGGACCAGGGGAGACATGATAGCAGTGTTTCAATATTTGAGGGGCTGCCACAGAGAGGAAAGGGACAAGCTATTTTCCAAAGCACCTGAAGGCCAGACAATGAATAATGGATGGAAACTGAACAAGGAGAGATTCAATCTGGAAATAAGGAAAAAATTTCTGACAGTGAGAGCAATCAACCAATGGAACAGCTTGCCTTCAGAAGTTGTGGGAGCCTCATCACTGGAAACTTTCAAGAAGAGACTGGACTGCCATCTGTCAGAAATGGTGTGGGGTCTCCTGTTTGGGCGGGGGGTTGGACTAGATGATCTACAAAGTCCCTTCCCACTCTGTTAATCGGTAATCTTTCTTTTTAAATGCAGATTAAGGAAGAATTTGAAATCATTCATCATAGTTCACCCTTCTTGGTTTATAAGGACAATTCTAGCTGTCACACGGCCATTTATAAGGTCAGACATTATCACTTTTGGACTTTCTAAAATGCTGAGTTTTCACATGATCCGGAACTGCTTTGATTGTGAGATAAGCAATTGGGGAAGTAAGGAAACAGCTTTTGATTCAGCTTTGCACTGATGTGGCTCTCTAAAATGATAAATATATTTGTGTAATTTTACCATGAGTAACATTAACAAAAGGTAAATTTATCATTTCCTTATAATAATTACATTTTAATTTCTATATATGGCTTTATCACAGAATAATTTATGCAGTATTTAATAGGTTGGTGCAGGCTAAATGAGTGCTTGTTCTTTTTCTACACAAGCTAATTAGGTTTTTTTTAAAAATGCCTGTCATCCTTCTTCTAAACAACTCACGAGCCCCAAATAATTACCGACCTATAGTTTGATAATCCTGAATTAAATCATTGATTTAGAGTGTATGGTAGAGGGAAAAAAAAGTTTGCTAGAATTTGAAGAAAGTACAGGTAGTCCTTGACTTATGGTCACAAAAGGGATCCAAATTTCTATTGCTAAGCAAGGCAGTTATTAAATGGGTCACACCTGATTTTACAACCTTTTCACCATAGTTGCTAAGGAATCATGCAGTCATTAAACAAATCCAGTTTTCCCCATTGACTTTGCTTGTCAGAAGCTGACTGGGAAAGTCGCAGATGGCAATCACATGACTTCAAGACACCACAACCATTGTAGATACATGCTGGTTGTCAGGCGCCCAAATTTTGATCACATTGGGATGCTGCAACTGTTGTAAATGTGAGGACCAGTCATAAGTGACTATATATATATATATATATATATATATAAAAGATCATTTCTAGCCTAGCCTGCAATCTAGCAGCTTATCAGTTAACATGGAGCTGAATTTTATATTCTCGTTTATCCATATTGCTTAATCAGTGAATTGTGCTTTTTGTGTTTCAGTTCAAAATTCAGTAATAAGATACAATACGTCAACACCTTGGCAGACCTTAATGAACTAATTCCAATGGAATATGTAAATGTCCCAGAAAGTATTGTCAAGTAAGTGAAGAGCATTTGGAGAATAATAATGAGATAAGTTACTTCTACAAAACAAAAGGATTGCTATTTTTAAGGAAAGTTATTTTATCTAAATAATATATAATATTTACAAAGTATTCAATGTTATGATTAAAACTGAATAGCACTAGAAATAGTTTTTCCTGTTTACTTGATTAAAATTTAAAAACACAATTTAAATTATAATCTAGTTCTTTGTGGTATATAGAAAGCCAGGCCAAGAAAACAAAAGAGGAATAGTTAAGAAATCAGAATAAGTTTATATAAGTTTCTTTAGAAGAGGTGATTAAGAGAAGCTAAGAAAGCACTCTTCAGATATCTGAAGGTTGAATCAGTAACCTCGTTCTCAATTACCCCAAAAAGAAGGGCTAGGACCAATTAGTTAAAACTATAAGGAAGTCAATTCAGTCAATGTTGGGAGAAACTCATGACTGCATCAGCTGTTAATCAGAGAACAAGTTGCCTGCTACACCAAGTGATGAGTTCTCTTTTACTAGAAGTCTCCAAACAGAGACTGGCTAACTGTTTATCAGGACGCTGTTGTAGATCCTGCACTAGGCAGCATTAGGTGGTCTCTTTGGTATCTGTCAACTCTATGAAAGACCCAAAAATCTATTCCAGTGTGTTACTGCCTCACTAACTTATTCATACCATCTGTTGTGAGTAAAAAAATAATGTTTTCAAAATGTTTTTGAGAATTGCACGAGACATTGTAGAATGAGAATATATTTTATTCACAGAAAGTGGAGATGAAATTCTCAAAGTGTTCATGTTCTGAGCACTGATGTTTTGGGGAAGCATTCCTGTTTCTTGTTTGGGTACTGTATGCTGTATAAATTATTCTCCTGTCCAAAACTTTCAGGAATTGCTAAGGATGATGGGATATTAGTTCGATGTAGCTGGACAGTGCCAAGATGGGGGGAAATCCAGAACATTTCATGGTTTTACCAGTTCACCCAGTTCGCATAGTAATTCTCAGTGTGAAGATGCCAACCCACTAATATCAAAGCGAGTCTGGAGCCCATTGAATAAGGTCGAAGGGATCATACTATAGACATTGTAGTTTAAATTTGCATTGACACGAGATGCATATACAAGAGCCTCAGTGCTGACTCTACACTTCAACTTGACATTGGGAATAGTTCCTTGTGATGTGAAGGTGATACATTTGGCACAAATATGATGTCTGCATATTATTTGACCTTGTGTATGTTTGTCCTTCACCCACTTTTATCTTGAAAGGTATGATGAAGAGCAATCCATTCAGAGAAGAGTAAGGTAAAAACCCTTGCTCTGCTGCAGGCTGTGCTGATTTCATTTAAATGACTGAGGATATCTGAGGCAGTAGAGGATTTCAGCAGCTGACATTTAAAAAGATCCCATAGCTCTCCGTAATGAATGTCACGCATGAGCTGTTGAGATCAGCTATAAATTTCCTTAATTTGGCCTGTTCCAGATTTAACTTCAATCACTTTGTCAGCTTTGCACAGCATGCATGCTGCAAACTCCTGCTAGTTTTACAAAACCTGCCTATACATGGACTAAATATATATATAGATACACAGATAAACAAACGAAATCAAAATCGGTAACACATTGGAAAAAATATTTTGTTGGTGCATAATTTCAAAAGCATGTTCCTTGCTTGATTGACATTCTGCTTTTCCCTGCTTCTATTTTATGTTCTGCTTGCTTCTTCTCCTTCACCAATAACCTTTACTCATGCAGACTGGATGAAGAACTCAGGGAGACACCAGCAAAGTAAGACAGAATTCTGATAATAAACTATATTCCTTTTTGATTCTTAAAAAGGATTAACTATTAAGAAAATTCATATTAATCCTATACGGGACTACACAGAAGTGTCATTAGGAATAGTGAATATTACTACTAGATAATATTGCATAGGAGTAATATTCACTATTCTCGGTGGCACTTCTGCAGAGTGGCCTGGGAAATCCTGGGAATTGTACTTCAGCAGCAGCCTAGTTCAGTCTAATCATAACAGCTAAGTAAAATGTTATTTTTAGGACATGGTGCACAATTGGTAATCTCCAAGGCTTTATATGTTCCAAGTCCACTTTCAGTGGCTACCAATTTTCAATAATAGTAACTTTCTAATAACCTGGAGATATTAAGACTGGTTAAGTTGCCATGAAAGAGATGATTGAGGGTAAAGAAGGAATCTTACAAGTGAGTTAAAAACAAACAAATTGTCTTTAGTGTGGATGTATCCACTTAACTGCCTTATGTCACCAAAATCCATAATCCACTATATCTTTGTTACAAATGAAAATGCAAAGAAATATTCAAAAACATTTACTTGAAAGGGGATTCCAGAGTATATGGGTAAATTTATTTCTTAAATGAATGTGTTTTCTATCAGCTTTAGAGTTTTTCTTTAAAACAGTAATTTTGTTCATGTTTTCTTCAGGTGAAAGTTATTACCTATTAATTGGCTAGCCTAGAGTTGCATATGAGATTTGGCAGAATGGATGATAAAATAGTGCCATTTATGTATTCTAAATCAGTCTAGGCCCCTTTAAGAAAACATATGATGTTTTACATCATAACATGATGTACATAACATGAACATAAAGTTCAAAATGTATAATTATTGTGTCATTCATAACAGTGTCTATTACCTGGGACAAAGTTTCTTGTTGCCTTAAGTCCAGATTTTGTTCATTGTATCCACTAAAGTCCACTCAATTGAATTTATTAAAATAGGGGTTGACTGACAGAAAGAATCACTACTGAAAGTCACTGCAAGCCTAAATAATCTTTTGCTAGACTGGCTGTACCCATGTCAATTGCATGAGCTTTATAGCACGCTGAAAAATGCATATGTTATTACTTATTATGTGATTATAGTGGTAACTTTATGGATCAAACTAGCCATTTCAGAAAGCTTGAATATGCTGCTGCTGTGAAGTTGAACTCCAATATACTATTGTGAAGATGCATCTATTTTGAACATGCCCAAAAGTAATTTTAGTGATCTGCCTGTCTGCTTGCAATCCTAGTACACTTGATAATGACTGCAAGCAAGATTTTGATAGATTGCATCAACAAAGCTGTTCAGAGCAGTTGAAAATCTGTCATGACTATCGCAATCTCATACTGCTCTGGTTAAAGCTTTGCATTTTATAGCATATATCCAATGCTATATTTGGTAATAATGGATGGTATCAATTCAGCAGCTCACTGAATTATAGAAAATACAGTTTAATATACATATATTTTTGTAGGATACATTTTCCAGCCAGGATTAAGGATGAAACTGTATTCATATGACTGTCTTATAGCCGGATCCTATCTATGCTTAGGCAGTAGAAGTCTCTATAAGTACATTCAGGATTATCTAGGTCATTTTCCTAGAAGTAGCATTTCAATTATAAATTCTTAAAATGCATTATTCTTGAAACTTCTTGCAGTAATTGATTCCAATTAGTCTGCTGCTATGAACAGCAAAAAAGAAGAAGAAAGAAAAGTATCGTAACACTCTACAACCTAAAATTTTTGTGGCAAGCATTTCTGATGACTATTGGGGAAACATTCCTTAATGAAAACATTGATGACTTATGAAGACATCATAATATATATGATAAACTTTGCTTGTGATAATGCCTTTGTTCTTCTTTTAAAGTAAATATGTATTTATAAATCTGTCTCTAACAAACAAGAATGTATTTATTATTTTTCATATTCCCTTGCCTTCAGAGCAAGCTGTCTTTCAAATGAGCCCGAAATAACTTCAGTCCAACATGAGTAAGAATTTCATAAACAAGCCAATATCTATATTATTTATAATAACATTATGCAACAGACATTGAAGAACTGGGTAAACTCCAGATAGTCTCTTTGAGATCCAAACACTTACATGGCCTTTTAGACCAGCAGATAAAAGTTTAGATAAAAGTTCAATTTTTGACAAAGATGAAGTTAGATAAAAATGCTACCAGGTTTATTATAAATGTGTAGTAACACTTGACAAAACTCTATTATTAGTCTATGTTAATATTTTCATCTTAGTAATTTAAGACAATAGGTACAATTTGCAACTTCGCTTTAATTGGACAACCTTTTTATTATATCTTTCTGGAGTCTATCCAACCTTCCTTTTTGTTTGCCCTATCACCTTTTATATTCACTGTAAAATCTTTGACAGGATTGCATTTTCATTTGCCTTTGTGGTTTGAATAGAAAATAATGCAGGTGGTCCTCAACTTAAGACCACGATTGTGAGATCCCTTTGCTAAGCAAGACGGCTGTTAGGTGAATTGCCCCTAATTAACCACTTTTTCTGCCACAGTTGTTAAGCAAATTACTGCAACTGTTAAGTGAATAGTGCAATTGTTAAGTGAATCTGGCTTCCCCCACATTGACTTTGCTTGTCAGAAGTCAGCTGGGAAAGTCACAAATGACCAACAGGAAACGGCAACATGCCTGTTCCAAGCACCTGAACTTGATCATGTCATCCTCGGGAGGTTGCAATGGTAGTAAATGTTACGATTGTTCATAGGGGTTTTTTTCAGTGCCGCTGTAACTTTGAACAGGTGCTAAACTAAGGTTTTAAGTTGAGGACTGCTGTACATAAATCTTTTTATAAAAAAGCAGCATGTGTTCTGCATGTGTTGAATATCATTTTATAGTTTACGAAAGCTTTGTGATATTAGAAGAAATATACATTAGTGTTTAATCGTTAAAGAAAACAATAAATGGATGAATCTGGTAGTAGTTATTATTCTGCAAGTTGTAAAAGAAACATTCGATTGTACTGTACTTATTTTTAATTAGACTTCAGGTGATTCATTAAGTCCTATTGTTTTCAGTTGCTCTGTCCTATTGTTAAAATTTGTATTCAGCCCAAATTGGTAAAGGAAACTGAGAGATATTAAGGATCATATCCAGAGTTGGTTGGTCATGAAAGTTAATTATAACAATACCATTATTAATATCTTGATTAGGCCTGTAAATTATAGAATCTTAAAAAAATATAATTATAGAATATCCTTCTAATCTATAATGATAATCTTTTAATTTTTGACAAAGTTGTTTTTCTTTTATTGAGTTGAAAATGGGACTTTGAAGTAAAAAAGGATCAAAGTGTGTTGACTATTATTGGTAATAATTTTTATCAGCTATGGTATTGTATGTCATTATACTCTGGACTAATCCATTAATAAAAAGTGCAATAATGGTAACTACTATTAGAGGAAGAAAGCTTTTTTATGAATGTTTGCTCTATAGTGTGTCATTCCATGTCTCTGTATGTAATGTAAATGGGGAATGGGTGGGACAGGTGTTGGATTACAAACAAACACTCAAGTTTCGGAAGATTTTGTAGTTCAGAAACAGGAAGAATCTTAGGTCATATTGGGCTGAGCATATAGCCAGCTTTTATGGAAGAGAAATATAAGTGATGGGAATCTTGTTAGAATTACAAACTATAGGCTTCTCAGATTTGATTGATAGTTTCTAGGTGTGCCTAGAGCAGAGGTAAGGTGGAACCTGGGAAACATTTCCTGTAAGGATTTTTAAGGCATCTATTGGAAAATGGATCACTTGGAACTGTTTCAGATAGACTCTGCCTAGCAAGTACTCTGGAACTGTCTGAGATACAATCTTGTTGAGTACATGGGAAGAATAGAAGATAATACATGTAGCTCAGGGTTAAACAATGAGTTCTTGATTCTCTCTGAGCCTTTTTGTTTTCTAACGTATGTTTCATCAGCTTACTAGGTAACGTTATCAATATTAGTGAATGTGGGGTTTTGGTCTTTCTGTTTGTGTGTGGGGTTTGAGATTCTTTTGAATGGTGTGTAAATGTGATCATCAATAGACACATAAAGATAAAGTACATTTACATACCATTCAAAGGAGACAAAAATTGCTAACAAAAAGACCAAAGTCTATTCTCTCTGATAGCCAGCACTCCGAATAAGCACTAGACAAACAATCAAGCAGAGAATAATTTCCTAATCAAGGAACTACCAGGGACAAAAGTACACCTGTACCAATGCTGGCAAAGCAAGCTATTGTGTATAAACAGGAAGAAAAAGTAAGATAATCAAATGTCTGCAAGCAAACAACCAAGCTCAGAGAGCCCCAAGGCCTCAAAGAGCCCCAACTCTTCCCACAGTACATGGGAAGAGTTGAGATGAGGAAATGGACAGAGTTTTTGTGGTTCCGACATGCCTTTTGTCTTTAGTTCTTTATCTCACCTGGTTGGTTAAGACCTCCTGGGCGATGATATGTGGTTGGAATCCATGTGGTGGTGAATGCTTCTTTAAGAAAGGGACAGTTCCATCTATTTTGAAAAAAACAGTTTCATTCCCTACGATGCCATCACTAAATCCAATAGGGTTGGACAATTTTCCGTTTTACAACTTTCTCTTCTTTGTAGCCAGGTTTCAAATTAGGTTATACTGCTGACATGGCATGAACTGTAATTGTGAATAATCTCTGGCAGGCACAGAATATAGGTAGTGCATCTGTCCTGATCCTTCTTGATCTCTTAGCAGCTTTCAATACCATTGATTGGAATATCCTTCTGGATCTGCTTAGGAGGGTGGGAGTGAGGGGGCCACTGGTTTTCTTTCCTTTCTGGCCAGTTCCTGTCACTGTTGGCGAAGGAGGTGAGGTCCAGCCTTAGACCCCCACATTGCAGGGTGCTTCAGAACTTGACTCTCTCCCCATTCCTGTTTACTATTTACCTGTAGCTTCTGAGCAACATCATGCATTGGCACAAGGTTAAGTACCACCAGTGTGTTGATAGTACTCAGGTATACTTGTTTTACACCGTACTGCCCAAATGAAGCTGTCAAGCTTCATTTCCCATTCCCTGGAAACTGTGGGGTCTGGATGGGGAAGAACAGGCTCCAGCTTAACCCTAGCAAGAACAAGTGGCATGGGTTTTAGAGTCCCCAGACCAGAGATTTTCCAATTCTATCCGTGGATGTGCATGCACTCCATCAGAGCCGATGCACAATTTGGGAATTTTTCTGGTCTTGAACTTACTCCTCAAGGTGTAAGTGGAGCTGTGCACAAATGCATCTTATGGGTCCTTTATGCCCATTCCCAGAAAGAGAGGCTCTGCTCATGGTCACTCATACTTTAGTCACTTTCGTTTTGGACTATTGCAATGCAGTCTACATGGGGCTGCTCTTTAAGACCATTCAGAATCTCTATTTCTGATCCAGAATGCAGTGAGGCAGGGTAGTCCACACAGTGCTACTGCTTAACACAGCAGTCCCAACCTTTTTGGCACCAGGGACCAGTTCTGTGGAAAACATTTTTTTCACAGACTGTGTGCATGTGCATGTGTGTTTTATACCCCTACCTAGATCCAACGCATGCGCAGATGAAGCTTCATTCACTTGCAAGGCTTGTTTCCTAATGGGCCGTGGACTGGTATCGGTCCATGGCCCGGGGTTTGGGGACCCCTGGCTTAACAACCTGCACTACCTCCCAGTACATTTCTGCTACAATTTAAGGGGCTAGTGGTCATCTATAAACTCTACATGAAACAGGTTATTTATGGGACCGCCTTTCTCCTATTGTGTCTGTTCATCTTATCCTATCTGACAGGGTGGATTTTTCCCCAGGTCCCTTATATTGAAAAGAATAAAAGTTCAAGTGATATTTGAGATGGTTCAGCTTTTATCATGTGTAATGTCTGGGCCTGGGCAGTAACCATATAGGATATTACTAGAGCTAGTTATATGTGTATTCTGCCCTTTGCTTCTTAGAGGAAGTCCTGGATACATATGTAATAACAATCCATTGTACTGACTCTTCCTTTTCTTTTTCTAAAGCATCAACATGACCATGAAAAGTTCTTAATTTCCATGGAAATTGGAGAAGAAAACGTTCCTCTGTTTGATGTGCCTGGGTTTTGAAGATGGGACAGTTTTGGCTTCTCATCGGAACACGATCCTCTAGGATCTTCTTGTGCACAAATCTCGTTTATTTCCCCAAAGCCTGTCTGTGCAAGAAAGACTCCTGGTAGATTTAACCTTTGTTCTCTGATCACTTAGTGTTATTTGGAGCATTCTGAAATGAAACAGGAGGTGGCTGCTACTGCCAGAATAGTAGCAGAGGTGCAGGTAATGACTCTGTGTAATATTATATCAGAAGTAGATTTACAATAAGGAAAATTATGCATTTTTGAATTCCAAATTATTTTGCCATTAATGTGCCTCACCTGTGATCTTATAGTGTGGTTCAGTCTCTCTTGTCTTCTACACATTTATGTACTAATGGCTAGATATTTTAGCTTCCATGCAGCAGTGCTGATCTTCCTTCCTTCCTTCCTTCCTTCCATTTGGGCTGCAATCACCATGCCAGATGATTGAGAACTTTCATAGAAAACATAGAAAACTAACGTGGTGCTGCCATCTAGTGTAGGCAGTAGTCCCACCTAGGCTGGGATCTTGGAGCATTTCAAAGAAGCTCTGAATTGCATACAGTATTCCCATAAGAAAAGATACAGGATCC
The DNA here is from genome assembly GCA_032468155.1 of Oxyrhabdium leporinum. Lineage (NCBI taxonomy): Eukaryota > Metazoa > Chordata > Lepidosauria > Squamata > Cyclocoridae > Oxyrhabdium > Oxyrhabdium leporinum. Next base: position 139,168 of record JANHFL010001355.1, read on the forward strand.
CCTCTTCACACACCATTGGTTCTCCTTTTAAGATATGAGTCAATATTTTCTGGACTCTGCAATTTTCCTGAAACCAGGGCAAAGACAACCCCATGTTTTGCACAGCTTGGGTCTCTTTTTCTTCTGGCTTTGGTCTTGTTTCACCTTGCTTCTATAAAGCAGGTAATGCCTCGGTCAGCATCTGCTTTCCCATAATTAAGATAGGGGAAAAAATATGCAGATAAACGTATTAGTAATCCAGGCAGTTCTAATCCTTCTAGTCAATTTCATTCTCCCTGTAAAATAACAACAATCATAGAAAACCCTGCTGGCTTCATGTTTTCTGTTGAGAAAAGTGAACTCATTGAACTTTTACCTCTTCCTCTTCCTAATCTCATTTCTCCACTCCACCCTTCCATCCCCCAAAAAGTTATAGTCCACCCATTGATGGTTCAAACTACTGGAAGAAGCGTCCTGTTGAAAATGCCACCATGCTATCTTTCGAAGATCACCAGGAGAAGAGATTTTTTTTAAATAGAAAAAAAGCTATGGTAATTTCTACCTGTAACAACTTTTTTTTTTTGAGAGGGATACGTGGCTAGATAAGGGGGGGGGCGGGGGACAAAAAAACAGGTTCCTGCAAAAATGGCTAGATATGCAAAAATAATAATAATAATAACTGGTTCCTGGTGGCCTGCCTGTTCTCAGTATTTTGAAGCTGGCAGAAGTGAAGATAATTGAAAGTTTGGCTTCAGACCCAGTAAT
>JANHFL010001357.1:5543-15877 GCA_032468155.1 Oxyrhabdium leporinum
CTGGACACAGTTGTTAATCACTGCAGTTGTTAAGTTAGCAATATGGTTAAGTGAATCTGATTTCCCCATTGACTTTGCTTGTCAGAGGGTCACAAAAGGTGATCACATGACCTTGGGAACTGTAAATGTCATAAATCTGAGTCAGTTTCTAAGTGTCTGAATTTTGATCACATGACCATGGGGATGCAGCAACAGTCGTAAGTGTGAAAAATGATCATATCTCACTTTGTTCAGTGCCATTGTAACTTTGAACGGTCACTAAATGAACTATTGTAAATCGAGGATTGCACTCACACATGCAATGAAATATTTTGAAATTGAATTTAAAGAATTGCCATGCATTAATAACATCAATATATTTAATAATCAAAAGTTGATTATTTTCTTCGTTGCCTTTCCTTCCTCTTTGTACTTGCACCACGGGAAGATTTATGGAGATAATAAGACTCTTGAACCTGTTTCCATCAACACTGTGTGCCTTTTCCTCTGAAGCCCAAATAATAGATCCTCCCATTGTAATCTGCTGGATCATAATGTGACTTAACAGGATTGTTATAAGATTACAGCTTGATAATACAAATGACGGGCTCTGAACACTTGGAAACTTTATACAAATATATTTATGTAAGAAATGCAAATACTTGTTTGCAAGAAAAAGAACTCATGTGAAATCTAAGGACAAACGTTTAGGGCATTCATCAGACACAATTAGGAAATGTTGCTTAACATTAGGCAGTAGTTTATTTTGAAGTGTGTGCTTTATAATAATTTATTTATTTTATTAGGTTTATATGCTGATCCAATCAATACCATTTCTAAGTGGCCTACCTACCTAAATATATAATAAGATATTATGGTTTGTTCCCTTGCAAACATTACAGCTTCCTAGAATATAAATGTAATATATTTCAGACACTCTGCCTCCCACTGACAGTCTACTGAAGTCCAGCATGAATCCTATCAGATTACATCAACTTCAATCAGGCTTGCATTGAAGAGGAACATAAAAGATTTTATTGGTGTTTAATACTTTTTATAATGTCATAACCAGCTTACCTGGGAGTCAAATACTGTTATGGCATATCTAGGTAAAAGAACAAAGGCTTGCCTGGATTAATAGCATAGAAAGACAATACTGGACGATGCTGACTTGAAAGAGGCCTTTACTTTTCCTTTCTGGTTGCTGGAATTCTTTTGTGTATAGGTGTCATCTTAATTATTGACGGAAATCTCCAATTGCTGCCTAGAGTGCTTAGAACAACTTTTCTCATCTTCAGAACATAATCTTTATCATCTCTAGTGGGGTGTTCTAACCTATATAGAAAGCATTAGTTGGAAAAGCTGGTGCAGATCTCTGTGCAAATTGCTGCTGGCAAACTAAAGCAATTCCTGGTACAAAGATGGAAACCCTTGTACCTCATATGGCTTTGAAACCATTTTATATAACTTCTGTAGTCCTCAAAAGTTTGCACTGTTAACTTTTGTGGGCAAATAACCCAAAAATTGGAAGCAGGATTTCCTGTTGCTCCCCATGGAAAATGAATTAAATAAAATCTGCTAAATTTTGTTTATTTAAATCAGAAAAAAATAACACTTCCAACTCTGAACACTGTCAAGTAATTATTTTGAAAAAATTATTCTCACTGCTTAATTGCAGGAATGCCAGTACTATTATTGTTAGTACAACTATTAATAATAATAAATATGATGCTCCCCCATGTCCATGCTTATGTTGTAGCTGTATAGCTGCTAATGCTGTAGAGCTATTTAAGATAAAACACAACTACAGTTCTTCAACTACTATCGATTTTTTTTCAGCCACATTGTTACTCAAGAGGAAGATTTGTCTTGTTACTGCATGCAAATCATAATTTATTAGAAATTTGGGTTTTTAATTATAATAGATAATACTAATATTTATAACAATCTCTTGTTGGAGTTATCCTGGTTTCTGAAAAGCTATGAAAAATAATTTTCAATAGCTATAAAGTGTTATTTTTGATGAAAAACTAACATTTTAAAATGTAAGGTGAAATAATTTCAGTTTGATGCTAAGAAAAAAAGTATAGTTTTGTGATAATCTCTAGAAAGCCTGTGTATTTGAGCGTAGCTACTAATTATAAGGGGAGGTCAAGAATTTAGGGGCTATCAGAATTTTATTGAGTTATTTATTTAATCAATTTATATAGTCACCTATTTCACAAATTGTGACTCTGGGTGGCTTTATGTACATAGTATTAAAGCAGAAAACACCTTAAAAAAAACAAAAAACATGGCACAGGCAAGGCAAACCAAGCTCATCCATTACAAAATGATGGAAAACTAATGCCCAAGAGAAATATTAGCTTTCCATCAGGTGGACCTTTGCCCCAATAGACCATTAAAATACATCTTTGAGACCAAATAATCCTTTTCATTTTGACTGGTCAGGAATTGCCCTTTGCGTAGGAAAGCTGAAAAAGAACTCTGACTTTCTGGAACATTTCTCTTTTGCCAGGTGCTCACAAACAAACATCCCATCTATGGCTGCAGCTTCTTATCAAAATCCCTGGGGATTTCCCTATTATTTACTTTCTCAACTGCAAGTGAAATTGTCCCACCTTTTATTTCTCATGATTGAACTGAAACATGAATTTATCAAGGGCAAAGCCAACATTGCCTGGTCTACACAGTAGTAGTTTTTGCCTGCCTATCCTTGAAATTGCTTTGATTTTTCTGAAATAACATTACCACACAGCTGTCTTGTCCTCCCTTCTCTCAATAATCTGTCTCTGAAAAGAGGAGGAAAACTGCAGGTGGGAAAGAAGTCTGCTAACCATTGATTCTTAAACGTGGAAAAGCTCAAAACTATTATCCAGGTAAAGAGGTTTTGAAATTATAAATCTCTCACCAAACCTTATCAGTGCAATCCTATGTATACAATGGAGCTTGTTCCTCCATAAACATTAGCACTGAAATCCATTAATTATGTATTTTAAAAGGCTGCATCGTTAATTGAAAGGTTTATCTGCATCCATTCAGTAGAGCTTCCAGGCCATTCCATAAAAAACAAGGTAGAATTTATAAATAAAATATATTAAGTTAAAAGAAAAATACACACAGTATGGTGTCCTCGAAATTCCCAATGGGATCCTAGCTGGGAATTCCAGGAGTTGTATTTCCAATATATTAGGGGGGTGCCAAACGGGAACAGTGCAATCCATTGAAAATTCTAGTGGAGAAAAAAATCTTCCCTGTGCCAAACGATACTGATTATGTGCCACTGTGTTGGTGTCTTAGCAACCACATAGATAGATTTTCTGCATGGCAGTCTATTCCTAACTTGCTCTTTCAGATCTTCCAAACTCCAATTGCCACTGTAACTGAGTCCACCCATTTTGCTGCTGGTTGTCCTCTCCTCTTTCCTTCTACTTATAGAAGGAAATATAAAATCCCATTATAGACTTCTCTAAAGACTTTGGCCTTTACATGATGTGTCCCAAATAGAAAAATCTGAGCTTGGTCATTTGTGAGAACTCTGTGCAAAAAGATAGCAATAGTGTTAATAGGTAGGTCTCTCTGGAGTGAATTTGAGATGGGTTTTCTCTTTCTCTGTTGTTTTACTTTGACTGGTGGAAGCTGCCTGGAGGAAAGACCTCTCCTCACCTGTCTTTATGAGTCAGTTGGTGTGGGAGTACGGTCAGTCCTCAATTTACAACCACAAGTGAGCCCAAAAGTTATGTTGCTGAGACATTTGTTAAGTGAGTTTTGCCCTATTTTATGACCTTTGTGACAAGAAGTTGTTAAGTGAATCATTGCAGTTGTTAAATTAGTAAAGTTGTAAAGTGAATCTGGGTTCCCCATTGACTTTGCTTAGTAAAGTTGTAAAGTGAATCTGGCTTCCCCATTGACTTTGCTTGATCACATAACCCCAGAACACTGTAACCATCATAAATATGAACCAGTTGCCAAGCATCCAAATTTTGATCATATGACCATAGGGATGCTGCAATTTTCATAATTGTGAAAAATGGTTATAAGTCACTTTGTTCAGTGCTGTTGTAACAATGAACAGTCACAAAACAAACTGTTGTAAGTCGAGGACTACCTGTAGATGGTTTTTCAATATCTGTATCCTAAGCCATGTAGAATTGTAAAGGGACTTTGAACCAGTTTGGGAAATACATGTTTAATAACTTTAAGTATATTCTCATTTGACAGCTAAGGAACTGTATTTTATATTAAATTTTCTAAACAAAGTCATCTCCAAATTGTACACATTATGGTAGTCAATCTTAACATTACTGCAATATTGTAGTCCACATATTAATCAGCCCAACTGGTAAGTCAAGCTACTACAGTTTGTTACAGACACTATTGGAATCTCCAGGGACAAGGTTGGATCCAGAACATCTCAAAATGGAAAACTGATTCTTTAGAGACAGAGATGAGGAATTGATGACCATTGAGATTTTGATGAAATTCTATCATTCTCCAGATTTACTATTCTAAATGGGATTGTTAGGAACTATACATATTGTACATAAGAGCTGGAGGTCCTCAGACTCCCTATCCCTGAGAGGGCCATGCTGCCATTATAATCTGGCACAGGTCGATTGCTCATTCCCAGTTATTCAGCAATAGGTGAAAGAAATTGAAATCTGCCTTTTCTCTTGCCACGTGATTTGGATGTCAGTGTGCTACAAGTTCAGGTACCTGATGAACAAACAGACTTGTGCTACGGAGCCAAATCCTACAAAATTAGGAAAAGTAAAAAAAGCTAGACTGCCTAGTAGTTAAGAGATTCTTATTCATCTGTGAGCCAGTTTAGTAACTGATTAAATTTAATATGTATTTGCATATTACTAAAAATGGAAGACCACTGCCTTTTTGTGATAATGAAGGAAGTGTGAAAGAATGCACAGTTTTAAGAGATGAGTATTACTATCCATTATTAAGCAAAAGGTATTTTATATTTTGTATTATATTCTCACAGCAATAATATATGAAAACCAATGTATCTTAAAAATGAAGTATGCCTTTAATCCACATTTTCTGATTTAAAGTTGGTGCTTTAATCACTTCAAGCTTCAGAAATAAAGCAGCCCTCAAAACAAGAAGTTCATAAAACTAGGTCAAATCTGAAAAGGTCCTGCAGATTATATTTTTTTAAAAAACCCTAACACTAAAACACTCAAAATTAGGTGTGAAATATACGCATGCACACTCATAGTGGATAAATTGCTTTCTTAGGTTCTGTTTATAGTTTCAAACCTGCACTGAGATGGCAAAGGAATTATTTTTGTAATGATTAAATGATTGCATGTCATAAAGGAACAGGGCAAACAAAAGGACTGCTTCTAAACATACAGCTTCTAGAAGGCAGACAGACAGGAATGAAAGAAAAGAGAGGAAAGAAAGAAAAAGGAAAAGAAAGGAGAAAGTTATTCTGGGATTTCTTTTCAGTGGTAAGGAAAAGATACAGAAAGTGATGGAAAATATGGGTGGGCTACAAGTGTCTTCTCCCCATCCCCAGATTTTGAAGCAGAAATGTGCTACAGAGTGAAGCACTTAAGGCAAGAGCCCCAGCTATGGAGGTGCTAATGTGCGCAACTGGAATTTTGAGAACAGGTCATGGATGCTCCCATACATTGATTGCCACAGTAATTATGGCCACCCACAAGACATTCATATAAGCAGGTAGTCCTTGACTTACAACCATTCATTGAGTGACTGTTCAAAGTTACAACAGCATTGAAAAAAGTGACTTATGGCCATTTTTTAGACAACCGTTCCAGCATCCCCATGTTCACATGATCAAAATTCAGACATTTGGCAACTGGCATGTATTTATAAAGGTTGCAGTGTCCCAGGGTCATGGGATCACCTTTTATAACTTTCTGACAAGCAAAGTCAATGGGGAAGTCAGATGTGTCACTAGCAGTGAATCCCTTAACAACTGTGGTAGGAAAGGTCATACAATGGAGCAAAAGTCACTTAATTGTCTCACCAACATAAACTTTGGGCTCCGTTGTGGTCATAGGTCGAGGACTAATTGTACTAGGAGGAAAGCAAAATACTTGGCTGGAGTCACCCTCTCATTTCTGAACTGCATCAGGGATTTGTTGAGGCTCAGAAGCATTGTTACGCATATAGGGTATTCTTGAGGCTGATGCACTGAAGCATATTCTGTCAATCATTTTCTAATTATAAGAATCTTATTATAATTATCCATTTGATGGTTTAAGTCCTATGGCCTCTGTCAGATCCTATGAAAGGGCAAGATATCGGGAACAACATAAGTAAGGAATGACAGGAGGAATAACATAATTTCTTCCCTTACTGAGATCAGAGCCAATATGAGTTGAAGCCAAGAAGCTGTTTAACCTGGGTCTCTAGTGGGAAGAGCAGTCCTGAAGAAGAGAAGTAGGAAGGAGATGAATAAGAGTGAAGTGAAAGAACAGTGTCAGCTTGAAGTAACAAGGCAACACTGTAGCTAGGGTTATATCCAATAAGTTTTCAAATTTCAGTTGCTTATGTTAACCCACATACTCTTCATGAACAGGAAGTGGATTTGTGCAAGACATTTCCGTCTTTTGAGAGCTCAGCTCTTGCAAAAGCATATGGACCGTTTGTCAATAACTTTAAGGAAATGTGGTGAAGAGTAAACGGTTAAGATGAAACTGATCACTGCCAAAGACAAATGTAGTATGCCAGCAGCTGTCCAAAAATTTTAAAAGAACCGTGGAGGAATTTTATACGGTTTTCATAATCTAATTTTGTAGTTCAAATCAGCATGTTTATATAAATAAGAGCTTTCCTCCCCCCCTTTTTGGTTGTGATGCTGGTCCACTTTTTATGTAACAACAGTAGCCTATGGGCAAGTCCCCAGGTACAAAGATGCAACTTGGATGTAATGATTAGAAATGTGAATGGATTCCCTTCAACAGCACTGTGCACGACTTGAACTGGGGAGAAGGTAGTTGCCAAGTATAATCTCTACAATGCCAAAGTTCCCATGCTCAATTCTTGCTGTATCTGGAATAGAAAATTGGAGAGCTAGGATAGAAAAAAAATAATCATGAACCACTTGAAGAGATTCTGGCAATCAAAGTAGCTAATGCAGAACTGGATAATCCAATGGTCTAATCTGATATAAAGCATTTCAACTATGCAGGCTAATTTGCAATGCTATTTACTAGGAATGTTTATATGTTATGTGTTTATATGTTATGTGACATATAATACCAGATGATTACTGCATCATGTGCTTTAAGCAATCGACATCTTATGTGCTAGATATGGTTTCCAGGCTTTTAAAAACAAGTCTGTTAACCATATCCAATCTTTTTCATGAAGAGAGAATTATGAAGTTGGAGCTTTTTGGTTGGTTGGTTGGTTGGTTGGTTGGTTGATTGGTTGGTTGAGAGCAATCAATGTGGTGTTAACATCCACATAAATAGACCTTTTTTAGAATGATCTGTCTGGAACCTAATTTTTCAGGTTTTCAAATGTATAATCACTGCAACAATTGGGTTAATCAACCTTGTGGCTTTTTCTCTTTTTTGATTTCCTTCTGCCTTTTCTAGATTATGACTCCCCAAAGGAGTTGGATATTTGCATAATATTTCTAAAATGGGATAATTTGAGGTTAATCACTTATACTTGAGTGAGAACTCTGGATCGATTTGTTCTATAATCCTATTTGTTTGCTTTCTTGGTTACCCATGGTATTCTCAGGAATCTTCTCCAATGCTAACATTCAAAAAGCAACAAAACTCTTCCGAATTTGCTTCTTCAAAGTCTAACTTACACTTCCATAGACTGTCACAGGAAAACCACTTCCTGCAACATTTTAATCCTCGTATATGCAGACACCAATATGGCATCTGAATATCTGTTCCACACCGTCTGTTGCTCCTTTATCAAATGCTAGGCTGCTTTTCCTAAATTTCTGGTTCCTTTATCATTAATAGTCAACCTTAAAAATCAGAAGTTATCCATCACTTCAATATCTTCATTGTCAATTCTGGTTGCCATGTCTGTTTGGCTTTATTATAGTTAATCAGAGTCCTGCTTTTTCATTACGCTCCTTGACTTTTGTGATTGGAGAATATATATCACTTTTATTTCAGCTAATGGAGCCGGTGGTTTCCTTAATAGTTATAAAAGCCAAAACATGAAGCCAGAAAAAGCTACTATTCTGCTCATTTGATTTCCCATTACCTCATTTTTATATTTTTACTAATGAAAGAAGGCCCAACAGAAGAAATTTTCTGGTTTCTTTTTCACAATAAGACATAGCATTTTTTAAAACAAATTCCATGATGAGAAGTGATTGTTGCTGTATGAAGAAAAAACCCAGAATCTAGTCATGTATTTATTTTAAATAAACAAAACCAAAGAACAAGGACAAGAATTTGTAATTTTTGTAGCTGCTGAATTTTTTAGTGATATTTTTCTGTTGAAACATAAAAATAATCCTGCCAATGTATGCAGGTGAAGTCCACCATTATTATATACACATTGCAGGAGGCTGAAAAATATAGTGCTGACTTAGCAAGATTGTCCAGAGTTTGTTGTGCCTGTTTTTCTGAGGAAGGGAAGGAGACTTGTGAATGAGAACTCTTCAATATATTTCAGTACTGCTGACTGTTCTCCAGGAGTTTTTGTTTTGGGAGATTCAGGGGAATGCCCTGGAGATGCATTTGAAGTTAATTTAATTAGTATTACTGTTTGTAATATTATATTATTGTAGTACTGAATGTAAGGCAGAGTAACCAATATCAGTTTCTTGTTCCACATGGTCTAGGCTTCTTCTTTTCTCTTAGTGAAGAGAAATCTTTAAATCTTTTCATGTGAAATCTTTAAGAACAGATGCAATCAGAGAATAGACTTATGGACCATCTAGATAGATCTAACAACTAAGTACCTGCGTATGGTCCAATAACAATACTTAACTTCCTAACTTCAACTGAAACACAGTTGGAAAGATCCCAACTTTATACCATAGTATAGTATTGTAGTAGAGTATAATAATATGTGCTATATAATATATAAACTAGAAATATACATCAGTATAGGTAATGGTAATATTTATAGGTATAAATAAAGTAGCATTAATACTTAAAATCATAGTTTCCTATAGTAATAGGTGCAGTATATAGTATATGTAGTATGCACTTGTATAGGTGTATAGTATAACAATTTCTCTAAGTTCCTATTTAGTTTGATAGATGAAAATCAGTGCATTTTTTGTCCAAATTGTACAGTTCATCAGAAGCGGCAGTAATTGTATATCTTTTCTCTAATGCTGCTGTTAGTTAAAAATTATTATTAAACATGCAATTGGGCACAAATTCGATAGTTCCAGAAGCAAAAAGGCCAAAAGTAGTAAGTTAGCTGCTGAATACAGTGGGTGATTAACACTATGAAAGTAAAGCAGATCCAAGCCCCTGCTAATGTCACCCATTTCTCCCTATGTTAAGTCATTCCTACAGGAGTCGCTTCTACAGTATTTTCTTGGAATGATTTTCAAGATGTTTCTTATCCACAGTTACTAAGTCTGGAGTATTATGGGCTAGGTGCTTGCCTGTTTGAATTCTAATATCCTAGAGCACCGTAACTTCTTCATTTTCTATTACAGGTAGTCCTCAACTTGCAACCATTATTGAGCCTAGAAGTAAGTTGTTACAGTTGTACATTGAGGAATCCATGTGACTAGACATAATTTTCCAGCCTTTTTCAGGCTGGTTGTTAAGTGAATGTCACTGTTGTTAAGTGAACTGATTCGTATGAATGGGTGTTCTTCTCTGGAAACTTTTGCAAAAACGTCATGAATCAAAGTCATGGGACCATGGAATGCCGCAATGAGTTGTAAAGTTGGTTCATCTGACATGCAGTCACATGACTGTGAAGGGGGAGGCAAAATGGCAATTTACAGCAACCAGGGGTGCTTTACAGCTCATAAAGCACCTGTTACATGGCTGTTCTAAGTTTGAAAGATTGTAAGATGATTGGTTGTTGCCTGCAGGCAAATACAGATATTCCAACGTACCATTTCTGGTACCTTGACCTGCCATTGTTTTGTGGTAATTCTGTGCAATCTTCTTGCAGCTGCTAACTTCGAAGAAGCAGCATTTGCTGTCTGTTGCCACCTTCTCAATTCTGGCCTTATATGCATTTGTTCTTAGAGTTGATTTTGTGCAGCCAAAATCTAGCCCTTTCTTTAATTTCTTCCTCTTCTTTTTCTTCTTTTTCATCATTATTATTATTAATTATTGCACAGTTAGCCACATGTTCAGACTGTGTTTGGCATTTTTGTCAACCTATCAAGTCCTTACCAAGGACCTCGG
>JANHFL010001357.1:82815-93988 GCA_032468155.1 Oxyrhabdium leporinum
AAACATAAGAGTCTGAAACATAAGTGCATGATGCCTTAAAAAGAGAAAGTCTAGATAGCTGCTGAAGATGCCACCAAATCACACTGTGTCACAAAAAGTAGTAGATACCTACAAATCACCTCTAGCTAGTAGCTTAAAGCTACAGCTTTGTCTAATAAAATTGCAAAGAAGTTGTGACTTATGCTCTCACACCATACTTCATACTCAAATATAGATTGGTGGTATTTTTAAGACTAATACTTTAATTACATCATGAGCTGCTGTGGCTGAAGCCCATTTCATTGGATGAGGAGTAAACTATGACTACATCTATATTGTAAAGGAAGTAAGCAAGACAAATTGCCAGGATTCAATGATCAGATTACAGAAACTTCTATTATTATTAATATCTGACCCTGTTAAAAATTCTACAAATGATTTCTGCCATGCAAGAAAGCAGCTAAGATCGCCCCCGCAGAACACTATTTTGGCTGCTACACAAGAGTGATCCTTCCCTGGCAGCCCGTTACACCCACAGCCAGCTGGAGATTCCGCTGTTTGGCGTCACCATGGCAACGACTTCTGGCTTGACCTTGAGGATATGACAAACAAGTTTCAGCAAAGCATCACTGCTGCGACTGCTCCAGCCTTCAGCAGTTCCACTGAAAAGGGAAGCAACTTTCATTTCCTCTTTTTGATGCTGCTTTCCCTTCCTTGGAGGCAACAGATTTGCATAATGTACCACTGTACCTTTTTGGCTGCGCACTGAAAGCCGGTCTGTTTGTCCTCCATTTTATACACTTCTCCAAAAGAGCCCGTGCCGAGCAAACCTTGAGATTTAGTCCAGTGAACCTCTTCTCGGTACTCATAATCGATTGCTTTGAGTTTCTGAAGATTAGCAACCAGGAAACAAAAAAAGGAAAAGAGGCCTTGAAAAGAGGATGACTGTGCCAAAATTATTGTCAAGAACAGGAGAAAAAAAACATTTCAGAGCTTGCCTTTTAAAGCTAAATTATCCTGCCATTAGTTCACGTTTACTGATTCTTCTCTATCCTTGAGCATTAGAAATTTACTTTGAACAGAATTCCTTTTGCTTATTTTTTTTGGAAGACTAGCCCTCCCCAATCCAGTATGTGCTCTCTTTCTCTCTTTCTAACTGCAACTCACATAACTGTAGCTATTCTAGTTTAAATGCCCAGAGTCTGCAGTGAGAAAGATGGATGGTTACTTACTTATTTCCCCTGCCTCTAGAAAAGAACAGTAGCTATCTTTTGCTTCAAATGAAGCTTACATAATCCTAGGAAGCAGCATAATTTGGAGAGAGAACAAAGATGCATCACAAAATGAGATCCGCAGACAGGGAGTGAGAAAGTTACATGAATTCAGGAGACACATCAGTTACTTTAAAGGGCAACAAGGACCAGATCTTCCACAGGAAGAAATCCTCTCTATATCCCTTCCATCTTTGACTCTGTGAGAAACAGGATTTCTATTACCAGATTCATGCAATAAAAATGTATAATAAATGCTTGTCTTACATGGAAACATTTTAAACTCTTCTGATTAATTGTTTCTATGAATAATTTACTTTCAAAAAATAAATGCACATAGGAAATGCTCTTTAAAGATCAAAATGACCATCAAAAATATACTAACTTACAGCATCATGTCTACAAAGCCTTAACATAGCAGAACAACAGTCTTCCTCACTGTATACACAAAGCAACCGGGACTCAAGGGTATTCTTACTGCCATATTATTCACACATTATAGCTTCATAGGGTTATAGTCATGAATTTATGTAATGCTTTCCAAAGTTACTGAAACTAGTGATCATTTCCTTTTCTACTGGCAAATTTCATGGGGGGGAAAAATCACAAATGCTATGTTATGATATATTTCTTCCTGCCTGTTCAGAATCTAGAACCAGTCTATCTACCCAAATGTTCAGCTTTATTATTGGGAGCCAAATATTAAGCCATAGTTTGTCGAATAAAAATGCTCTAGTTCTCACATAAATCTTAAAAGCAGCATCTGCATTTCAATACCAAAATCAAATGAAGCCATTATGGCATGTTGCATGAATCACCAATGATTCCATCTACCGTGGATTATTGAGTAAGCCTCAATAGGATGGATTTATATATGCTAAATGATAAACTATGAATTTATAAAGAACTGCAACTTTTTTCACACATCATACTACAGTAAATGAAAACCAAACACACTAAGGTTTAACATAAAGTGAACTCAGCAATTTTTTCTGATAATATTCAAACATGAACAAGTAGGATGGGATGGATAAAATGTTTCTACTGGTATTTCAAAGGAGGACCATAATACCTCCCGTATAAATTCTTTCACTGAAAATAACTTAAAATGAACTTTCGCTCTAAGATCATAATAATCATTCCTTTGTTATACCAGCACAAGACATAAGAAATAGAGAATTGAATTTGTGCTCATTGTTTGTTAAAAGCTCATTTTCTTTAGAAAGCTAGCCCATTGGAGAGGAAAACTGCAGTCTCATCTTTTCTTTCTGGGTTATATTTTTAGTAGTTTTCCCACTTAAGGAAATATAGAAAGATACAACGCCCCTGCCCCATGCAGGTTCAAATATTTTAATTCAAATGTCTTCTGTCATGTAATGCTTTTATGTTTTGTCTTTGACCAAGCTGTTTATAGGAATATGGCTCCAGATGATGATCCCTAACTTTACTTTGGATAATACAGCATGACCTATCCAAAAGTATGCAGTTGGTATCCTGTTAACAGTTTTCAAAAGCTCACCTCTGTAAGCAACACTCCTTCATTTTCATTAATTTCCTGCAGGCACACTTTTGAACTTGATCCATCTTTCCAAGTCTTCGCCAAACAAGCTAGGTTTCTTGGTTCTCCAAGAATAACATTTCCCTTCAATGCATCTACTAGAAATTCATCCATAGAAAAGATATCTGAAGTGTTTTTTGCAGACTGATGACATTTGGAAAAGCTATGCGCCAGATTCAAGTCTGAAAGGTAACATTCATCGTCTACATTTGAAAGATCATCAAAAAGATAAGTCTTCAGGGGGCCAGGTTTCAAAGCTGGAAGCAAATAGCTATGCCCATACAAATAAGGAGGAAATTTGTTTGAAGGACAGGGATGCACAATCTCCAGTTGAGAGCCCAAATTGTCCTGCGTATAGGATTTCCAAACATGACTCAAGCACTGAGCAGGGCTGATCAATTTGTGTAACTCTAGCTTTGCTTGGTTCTTTATCATGTGCAACTTGCTAGTAGATAAAACTTGGCTTGGTTTCTCAAAGGAACTGAAATCAGAACCAAAATCCTTACATAGTTCTGAATGCCATGATGTGATATTGAAGAGGGTGCCCAAATGAGAGTCATCTTCCTGGAAGAAAAGTGAACTAGTTAGCTACCCAGCTAGCCAATAGGATTGCACTCTAAACCCCACAAATAATTAGGAAAGCTATTTTCTCAATTGTCAGATTCCAATTAGTTAAAAGCAAAATAACTAAAAGCTGGGAACCACGGACATGAATTTCTAACATTTCAGAGGAATGATTTTACATGAAATTTATCTATAAATAAATTTGAACCAATAACCTACACATAACCCTGGACTCATCATCATTCCTTTAATAATGGTACAATGTTACAATGAGTTTGGAAAAAGTAACTTATAACATGTATTTGCACTTATGACAATTGTACCAGCTGATCACAGTTTGGGCTCTTGGCTCTTTACCACCACTTGCAGAGTTCTGCAGTGACATGATTTGTGACTGTTTTTATCAATTTCTAGCAAAAATGCCACTGGGGAAGCTGGATAAACTTAATGACCATGTGATTCACTTAATGACTACTGTAAAAATGATAATAAACTCAAGTCAATAAGCTCTGAGTCAATTTATGACTGCAATATACAATGGAAATTCCAGTCCCATAAGTCAAGGACTACCTGTATTTAGAATTATGAATATGTAATGCACTCTATTTTTGAATATTGTTATTACAAAGAGTTCCACAATTTATGGCTGGTTTTTATAAGCCCCGTTTGACCAACACTGGAACACTTTTTTGTAAGACACCCTTCCTGCATTGGGTTTAGTCAATGCTGTATCACTATCAAAAAGCAACCAAGAGACATCTTTGAAACTTTTCTAAATCTGAAGAAAGGAAGGATGGTGGAAAATTGCTGGTTTGGGCCTAATTTGCTAAGGCTTCTTAGGTGCTGTCTGTCATCATGTGATAGCCAAACAGACTTGCTTATTGGACAAGTTTCAGAATTATCTTCAGAACTTAGAGGCAAGGTGGTTGCTTATCAGATGTACTAATGGGGTACACAATGTGCTTCATGACAAGCAAATTTCGATATTTAACAATTTATTAAATTAGGGAAAAGATTTGAGTGCTTTTGAAATAGAAGAGTGGAATAAAAGTATCATAAATAAAAATATGTATGTATTTATCCACTGTAGTGTGCTGGATCTCAATTTCAATATTGTTTTGGATTTATGGAAGTTAAAGTCCTAAATGTTTCAGATATGGTAAATTACAAAAAAGTGGACTAAGATCATACTGCTAAGTTATTACTAGTGATCTCTGTCCACTTTTGTATTGTCATCATATATGTCATTTAATGTAGATTGTAATTTTTAAAACTTCCCCCCAAAATTGTTCAGAATCTCCTTGTTTTATAACACATTTTGCAACAGGACAGATTTCATAAAGGTGAAAAATTATATCTGAGGCTGTTGCTCATTTGTACATTGTTAATTCAACTACAAACACATATATGCCTCTGAGAAAGAAAACAGACACTGCTGTAGTTAAGTTCCATTATCCCCATCATTAAAGCTATGTTCAAGCATGATTTGAGGCAGTGTAGAATATATCCTACCTGCACAGGTATGGGTACACAGCTCTCCTGCTCTGGAGTCCTTGGCTTTCGAATTAGGGAGGCTGCTCTTTTTGGTGTTTTAAGGGAGGACTTTCTTTTTCGCTGTTTCTTCCGGGATTTGCCGCGATGTAAGGCCTTCCAGCAACCTGGAGCCATTTTCCCTTCGGTTGCATGAGCCACATTATTGGGGATTTGATCAAGGCTGCACGACCGGCTGACAGAAAGTAGTATTACAGATATATTTTAGCTTAACTCACAAAAAACATAGCCATTTAGCAGATCTGAAAGCTACACACTGAGATCTTGAGAACATTTGGAGTAATCATAACAAGTTCTCAAACAAATGAATACATTTCTGAAAAATCCTCTTTTTAATCTTGTAATATCCTTCATCTTCAATTTCTAATAAAATATGCCTATAATTTTTAAATCATACATTGAAGCACTATGTGCACATATTTTATCAGACGTTTTCTTGTCAACAATATTTTAATATGAGTGTCAAAAGTGAGCCAAAGTATTTAGCCTTATGAGAATGAAAGCAATGCCATGCCATGCCGGGCACCAGATTTATTTGCTCATAGCAATGCTGAAACATTCATTATATGAACTTTACTGGCTAGACTTCCTGAATGATTAATATTTTGGGACAGTGAGGGCAAGAGGCAAACTTAGAGATAACAGAAAAGAAAATGACTGTGAATAACAAGAAACAGAATACATGGGGTGAGGTGCTGTCTTAGAAACATTTTATTCTGCTGGTATTATTGCTTCATGTCACAATCAAAATATTTTATTTTTTCAAAATACAAAACCCAAGTAGGAGTCATGCAATGGCTCCCTTTCATACATAATATTGATTATTTCTTCATCTTTCCCTTCTTTTAAAACATTCATTCTAAATTTTATAATCACATAATAATTTACTTGAATGTTGCTCATAAAATTTATAGCCTTGGCACTCCACTCTTGCTGAAAATCTGCAAGACTACTCTATAGTTATCTCATAGGAACTAAGACCTTACATAAATCATGGTACATCTGCAATGGTATACAATGTGTCTTACCAGGAATATATACTTGCCAAGTCCTGACAATATCGAAAGAACAATTTCAAAGATAGCATTTTAAATAAAATTTTCTCTTATGTCATGCAGAAAATTCTGAAATATGAAACTTGGTAATTCTAGCACAATGGTTTGGATACCAGTCTACAATAAAAAGTGGAATTAAGTGGAATACAATGGCTCCTGCTGAATGGAGTGCATGAATCAAAGCAGGTAAGATGGCAGTCATCAAAATATGGTTGAAGAGCCCCGCCCTTGACTATTTTGATGCTCCTCTGTGCCCCCAATGTGGATATGGATGTGGAATACTCTTTCCAACATGAAGATGCAAAGGATCCTCTTCTTTTTATGCAAGTGAATTGGGGGTAAGGAGCAGGGGAGGGCATTGTGGTTTTGCATTTTATGAAGGAGAACTTACCTATATCGTTTTGGGTGAACAATAAAAGACCTCTCTGAATAAGTGGGACTGAACTCCTGGCTTATCTCACCTGAAGAAAGTTTTTAAAAAAGAAGTTCAAATATGCCATAATGAAGCAAGAAATACCAAAATCACATACATTTACAGAATTCAGTTTCACTAAAGTATGAAGATAATTACTATTATTGTGTTCAATTCACATCCATACTTCTGACCAAAGTATAGCAGTATTATGGAGGATTAAAATATCAAGAAAACATAAAGGAAGACTGCAAATATATTTCAGAAGATTGAGAAGGGAAGGGAGTCAAATATTACATTAAAATAGTCAATCTGGACTCTAAAGAATAGCACAATTTGTTTTAAATATCCAATGGAAATCTAGACTTATATATACATGTAATATCACAGCCATGGAGGAAATCTATTTGGTTTCTAGGAGTCAAAAACAAATTGATGGTAAATATCAATCGATTCAGACTACTTCTGAATTTAAGAATACTGATCAATTGAGCATGAATCTTTTAGACATGCCTAAATTATATTAAAATCTCAGTTTATCAGATCTTAGTATAGTGGACTTCAGATGCAAGAACTGTTCAGCATTTTAACATGTAATGCCATGTTATACATGCATTGAATTTCATTTGACATTAGCTGTTACATAACAACAATTTATGTTTGTATATAATGGTATAACACATGTATACATTCCCTTTCAACATTTCACGAATATTCAAATATAGCAATCCTCCTGTCCCCAGCAGTCTGTTAAGTCAAAGGTTTATTTTAATTTTATTCTAAGTATTTACTCTATGTCACTTACACTTTCAAAGTTAGAGGTTTCTATCAGAATTAAGACTCAGGAAGACAGAGAGAGATGGAAATGCCAGGAGAAATGGAAAAGAAAAGTGAATTAAGAGCAGTTAATATTCAGGAAGCACTTCTTCCTTAATCATCATGGCATCATGGTATCCAACTGAATGTCCTTATTAAGACTGAAAATCTATTAGAAGGCTACAAATATCTTTCCAGAATAGAAAGTTATGCTTCTATATACATTCTCATTCATTCTCTCTCTCTCTCTCTCACACACACACACACACACACACACACAGAGAAAACTTCAGCTCCTCCTCCTTTCATTAATATATCATTTTCCACTTACATTCTGCCTGGGCAATGATGGAGATTGAAGCTAAGCTCCCTTGTCCGCTGTCTTCCTTGGCAGTTCCTTTAGCAATCACATCATTCAGGATCTTCCATGTTCCATGGAACATCTTTTTATCTGGATCCTCTACTTTGCAAACACTGCTTTTCTTTTCACTCACTACTTCTTCTGGACCTTTGCCCATTAGGAGATCCTTTGGAGATCCAGTAGCTGGATTTGTATGGTCTTCGCAAGCTATTTCCATTACTGCCATCTCTTATTTTTGGTATGTTACTAAAAGACAAAGCCCAGGAAAAGAACCATTAGATGAACATTTTTAAGCATTTGTTATGGTAGAGCTTGTGGGTATTGATGTCTGTACTCTTTCGATATTGGACAATGCAAAGTGTTTTTTCTTGAAGAAAACATATTATCTTGTAGCAGAAAACAAAACACAATATCTAAGTGGCTACTTAGAAATTCCGAGTCATCCTTTACAACACCCCCAAAAATGTGTGATTTCTGGTTAAGAAAAATCCAGGGATTGCTGCAAAATATTGTAGTATATTCTTGGCAGAGTTACAAGGAACCCCAAAATGAGGCTAGTTTATGCTTTATGAAGAGAAGAAAGTATTCAGTTTATTATTTAAATCAATTTTATCCCATGCTTCAGCCAAAAAGATCCCAGAGTATAAGCACAATTAGTGAATGAGAACTTCCAGAACTGCCAGCCTTCTCCTTCTCTGCTTTAAGAAATTTAGAAAAAAAGTTTTTTTTCTAAATTTATGCAAATATCCTCCAATTATCACAAATGTGTTTTTTTTCCTTTTTTAAAATAAGGGACCTTTTTTATTTTATAAACTATACTTATACTGTTATACTACTTTGAGAATAAAATTTCCTTTAAAAGCACAACCTATATTTTGCATCATGGAAAATGTATTTATAAAGCCTGTGTTTATCATTCATAATTCTAAAGTTGTCCAATTTCTCAAAGATAGACAGTGTATAAACTGAAAACCACAGAAAGAACAATTATTGGGCAATGGGAAGATGGTTACTTGTGCAGCAGACATAAGAACATCTAAGAGCCCATAAGCAGCCCTATCCCAAACCTTGGGAAAGAGCTAAACCATATTTAAAGAACAGCAGGCTTGCAATTGTGCTAATCAAAGCGTAAAGGACAATAAAAAGAGCTCCCCAATCCAGGAACAGAGGCAATTGGTATACAAGATGAATCTGTGAGCTTTGAGCAGGAGTCCAGGAAGAACCTCAAATTGTATATCAGTTTCATCTGGGGAAAAGTAACCTTATTTAGAATTAGAGATGCAAAGTTCCCAGAACTGGAAGTCCATATTCACATCAATATTTACTTTGTCTTGCTAGGGTTGAGCTTCATTCAATCTGTTTCCTCTACCCATTGCCCTACAACCTCCAAGCATTGATTCAAGTCTTTTATGATATATGTTCGTGGTCCACAGCTCAAGATGCACATGATACTCAGTTATATAATCAGCATACCAATTATATCTGACCCATGCAATAACCTCACAAAGGAGCTTCATGTACAGTAAATGTTAATTAGAAGGGATAAGAGTATCAATGTCAGCTGCAAGCAACAAGAGCCACTTGTGAAGGGTCCACGTCAGCCACTTTACTGTGTTCTACCTTTAATACAAGAAACTCCCCAAACTCTTTGATAACAATGGGATAAGATTCCATGGAATTTAGGTGTGTGTGTGTGTGTGTGTGAGGCTTATGCCTCTTGCAGCTGCACAAGGATGCAAGGCTTGTTCCACACTTGACACCCTTTTCCTGCCTGGCTGCGAGAAGTCCTTTCAACTGATCCACTTTTAACTATCTGAATTTCTTTCTCTGCCAGTTAAGTGATGGTGGGCTCCTCCCTCTCTTATTCCTCCAAGTTCATTCACATTCCTTTATAAATCCTGAAGCACTCCACAGATCAGGGACTTTGGGATCTATCGCAACTCTCTATCAGTACTCTCTAGAACTGGCCACAGGGAAAATCAAACCACTGCAGTGCCATACCCCTCATTCTTAATTCCTATTGTTGATGATGAAGGATATCACGACTGATGGTATTAAAGGTAGTTGAGAGATGAAGGAGATTCACCAACCCATTCTCAGCTATACCAATGCAAGCACTATGCTTTGGCTATAACTTGACTGAAAAGATCCAAATAAACCATTTTCTCTTAAGCATCTGAAGCTGCAGCATGGTCATCTTTCCAACAATTTCTCTTAGAAATAAGAGGCTGAAAACTGGGCAAAAACAAACTGTTGGGTCCAGTGATAGTTTCTTAAGAAGGTATTGTTTCTTGTCATGGGGAACCACTATTCTAGGATGAGTTCACCACCACATGGTCCCAATTTTTATCATCTCTCTGGAGATCTTAACCAAACAGGAAGGGTATAAATCTAACAGTGGAAAGTTAATAGATCCAAAGATCCTATTCATTTCCACAAAAGCAAGATTGTGCTAAAGTTGCTTCAACTGCACTAACTTAGTCAGAGTACAACTCCAAGAGAATCCAAGTGATTGAATATTCTTCACAATGGCCCTGTAGATATTCCTAGGATCCATTTCTCCTAGCAGAGGACAGATTATTTTAAAAAGAGCCAGTTGCAGTCCCTAATATAGGTTCTTACATATAATTAGCAAATTCACTTTACTTTGCTCCAACAATGCTCTAAGCTTTTGTTATTTAATTTTCCACAGCATCTCAGAAAATTAGATAGTTGCCTGGGATCAATGAACAAGAAAGATCATATGAAGCAAACCCTTCTAAGATGCTCATCACATGCCCACTCCAGGAACAAATCCAAGCACCCTCTAAAACCTATCAGAGTCCAGTAGTGAAAGTCAGACAAGCTCCTTCTGGGGAACAGGGGAAGAAAAAGTACCAGCAAACTGAAGAGCAACCAGAGTGATCTGATTGTAACAAAAGACTGATGGTAACGTCTCCATCTTTAGATCATGGTACAATGTCTATGAGACAAAAAACAAATCTGAAGTGTAAGCAGAGCTCTCAGCAACCTGGATCAGGTCCACTGTTGTTATTGTAGTATGAATTCCTGGGACACTACAGATTCTACATCACACAAACCTAGCGGTGGAGTCAAAAAGCTCAGGCAAAGATGTTTTTGCAGAACACAGGGGCCAGCAGGACAACAAAGGTGCAGGCAGATTTTTTTAAAACAATGAAGTATAACTACTGAAGTCAAAAAGATTCTGGGCAATTTAGAGTACAGCTACCAAATGACTCCACAAATAAATAATCATGGTACAATTAAATAACGTAAAAACAACAACAACAGAATTCTAACCACATTATAAGGAGTAGAATATGATTTCACTCCTATCCAAGAATTACGGTAGGTTTGCAGCTTAGAACTATTCTTGAATGGAATTGCTGTTAAGCAGCTGCTGTAGTCAGAAATGGTTCAGCCTTGGCTGGTCTTCACAGTCTCTCTTTCTTAGAGAAAGCAGATTATGCTGACACAGTGAGACATTACTAGATTTTCTATTCTGGCCCTACCAAAATGGAAGCAACATTTTTATACTGACTGGGCTGACTTTTCATTTTCTTTTTTTATATTTGTCGTCGTCGTCCCCCACGCCAAAAAAAAGGA
>JANHFL010001359.1:0-11432 GCA_032468155.1 Oxyrhabdium leporinum
TATAAGTTGTAAACCGCCCCGAGTCTTCAGAATGGGGCGGTATATAAATGTAAAAATAAATAAATAAATAAATAAATGTGTGTATGTCTGTCTATGTATTACCTATTAGATATGCCAGATACACACACATGAACAGTTCAGTAACATTATTTATGAAAATGTTGCTAAAGTCTCTCCCTCTAAATACAATGCATATGGCTGCATGTTGGTCAGAAATGATCAGAATATTTATGTAGCTTGTCTGTTGCACTATAACAACATAACACATAAAATGAAAAGGGGGGGGGGGGAACAGTAACTTAAAAAATACGGCAAGGCTTTCCAAACTCGATCTTATATGAATTGCAAGAAGGCCAGCAGAGAAATATATCTATAAAATGACTTGGCAGCAATCTCAGAACGAGAATGTCAAGAGGGGTTGCATTTGATTAAAAATTACTATGCGTGACTGCTGAAATGGATATCTCCTTTTTTTCCTTCTCTCATTCCCCTACCCACAATCTGTGATCACTTGTTGCTTGTTTTCCTGAAGGCATGTTTGCAGACATCCCCAAAGCAGACTCTTTAAAGAGAATAAAACTAATAATTTTCGTTATTTTTAATGCGTAATCATTTATAATCTTAGTAACAAAGGACAATGATGGACAAATACAAAGGATTCTCTGCATATAATATATCATGGGTTACAAAGGTTTAATTATTTTATTATTATATCATGTGGCATAAGGGTATTACAATCTATTCCACTGGAGAAAATATGTATGAATATTTGGCAGGAATATTTGGCAAGAATGCCAAAGGGTCTAATTTTCTTCCTGACCCCAATGGTACTTCTCTAAATGCGTGCAATTATTATTTTTGATTACCTTTAGGTCAAATGCTCCCTTGGACCTTTCTCTTCTAGAAAAGTACTTTCTGAATAGATAAAAAGCAGTTGTGTTTCTCCAGATATGTAATATATGTCTGAATTGTCTCTATTTGTGAATTAAGCTTCTTGCGAACATTGGATGCCTTAATGAACTTCATGTGGTTCTTGATCTAATTTCAAAAACTTTTTGTAAGTGGTAAGTTCAGATCTTGGGCAGGCAGAATTTGTTTCTTCCTCAATAGTTCCCAGGATGTGGAGAGTGATAAAATAGGGGGGGAAAGGAATCAGAAAGTGAAAGACGAAAGGTGACATAAAAAAAAAAGAATATTTTTAAAAAAATATTAGTTGAGAATAATAACTTTATTTTGGTACATAGATCCATGGATTTCATTTATGTATTGAAGTAGAAAAACAATGAAGAAGAAAAAAGTTGTTTACATTGGTTATTTGCCTCCATTAATATTTTCTTACAATGGCAAGTTGATGTAAATCACGTATTTAATTCTAGAGTAATTTAGCATGTAATATCAAGCATTTATCTCTGCTCATCTGGTGTCCACAATAATTTAGCTTTGCTTGAACTATCTGTATTTAAGGATTAATCTCCTTGTGAACACTGGATGCCTTAATGAACTTCATGTGGCCCTTGATCTAATTTCAGAAACTTTATAAGTGATAAGTTCAGATCCTGGCAGGCAGAATCTGTTTCTTCCTCTGTAGCTCCCAGGATGTGGAGGGTGATAAAAGAAAAAAAAAAGGAATCAGAAAGGAAAAGAGAAAAGGTGACATAAAAAGGAAAGGAAAGAGAATCATATCCCAGCAAGCCTAGCCTATAGCCCCACCCAATGTTTGCTTCAACTTGGCACTTCAATAACATATAATGTGACACCTACCATGAGCCAGACACAGAGTTTCACCCGAACCTTCCTTGAAAAGAAAGAAAAAAAAATAGAAAGCTTTGGGAATCATAGTTCAAATGGTATTTTGTGTTTAAAAAATGATGAAAGAAAGAAAAAAGTGTGTTTTATTTAACAATTCTCCAGAAGGAAAAGAGGAAGAATGGGGAAAGTAGCAGAGGAAAAGAGAGAAAGAAAGCTGGAGGCAGATTGAGAAAGAAAAGAAGGCAGGAAAAGAGAGAGAAGAAACTACTTCAAAGATCAGTTAGATAGGAAAAGGAGAATTAGAAGTAAAGATGAAAAGATGCCCTGATAATCAAGGCACAACAATTTGTCACAAACTATGTTTGATGTCACCTTTGCCTCAACATCAGTTTATAAGCAACATATATTCAAATTTAAGAGTCTTTCCTCCTCTGTTTTCCTAACACTGTATGTATTTTGCCATACAAATGATTTTTATCTTCCTCAACCATACTGCTGCTGATGTAGTGAGGATCTGTGATTTATTCAGGTTCTTGACTACATGAAACTGCTGCAGGCATGATGCTCCTTCAGGATTTCCCTCTACGACTATTTTGGCTTTGACTGCCAGAGAACCTGGACACCTGACTTCCACAGAGGCAGATCCAAGGAGAGCAAGAAGACCTTTTCATAAATGAAGAAGCTTCAGTGAACTCAGTTTGCCTTTATGTATGCATGCACAGAATTGTATATTTCATACAGGAAGGACAGTTTGCCTGCCTATATTGTGCTCCCTTAACCAGGACACTTTCTATTACTGAATCCTATCTTATACAGAATTTTTGAAGTCTTGCCCTAAGCAAGTAATTAAATGGCTGGCATCATTGCAATAGTTCCCCGCCCGCTTTATCTGCAAAGTAGGGCATTTTACTACTGCTGAAGCATATCTTCCATTGATTTCAAAGGGCCTTATTCCTAACTCAGTACTTATTCAATTGATTGCCCTAGTAAGGACAACATCAGCAATGAAGGAGAAGTTATTTTTTACTTGAATAAAAATACATACAGTTAGGATTGACATGTTTTATGAAGATTTCTTCAAATCTATCATTTCTAGTTCGGCTTCCTTTGAATGCACCCCAATTTCAAAGTGCTGGGCATACGGGGCACAGGGCCAAATTATTTGCAGAACTGCCTCTTCCCAAAGATATCTGCCTAGGTTAAATAGAGTGGGCACATTCCAGGTTCCATCCCTTAAGTGCTATCATCTGGTGAGACATAGGTTGGTTGGTTGGTTGGCAATAGTAGGTCAGGTTCCTAATTATTTTGGTTTTTTATTTTGGTTTTTATTATTGTTGTGAGCCACACAGAGTTGTCTTTTACAAGGTGGGTAAACATATAAATCAAATAAACAAATGCTACTTGGATTAACATTGAACAGTTTGAAGTCTCTGGATTTATCAAGTCTTAGGAAGAACTTCTACTATGAAACTGAGGAACATTTTTCCCCCCACCAATGATAATTTAGAAGCAAGGATCTGGACAATTCCTTAGATTGCTAATCTCAGGGTTAGTTGGTTAGGTTTTGAACTATCCAATCAGCAACTACAGCAAATAGCACAAAAAGTCCATGATGTCTTCCATGCAAGTGATTCACCCAACCATTGCTTTAGCAATACCAATCCTGTTCATGTTAGTGTTTTATCACCATAGTAATGTTACCAGATGTCAGTTTATATCACTGGTGGAGATTGACTCCATGTCTGGAGCAGACATGTGATAGAAATAAGTTGATTGTAGAAATCATGCGTCAAACTTGTAAAATGACTTATAATATAAAAAATAGTTTTTCTGAAGTTGAACAAAATGTGGGTAAATATGTATGTGGTTGTGGGTGCTTTGTTAGTTTATTTATTTTGACATACTTTTTTCTTTGCTTAGACTGTGTGCATATATGAGTGAAACTTTTAAAATATATTCTCAGTTGTAAAAGATAATACTTTTATTGAGTTTATCTCAGTTCTACTAACTACATGAATATATCTGTGGACTTTTTTGGGAGGCAAAAAGTATAAAGGTGATTTACTGTGCATTTAGTTATTTTTTTGCAGGAACAAATGTTGAATTTCGAGTTGAACCACTCTGATTTATAATCTCCAAATCTTAACAGTTTCTCTCTCAAAAGCTGTTGAAGCAGAAAAATGAGGATTCCAAAGGGTGGTTTTAAATTCTGGATTTTGTTTCTTATTTTATAGTTAGGCTCCTTAGTAAATATGGTTGTTTTACCATTACCAGTTTTCCACCCTGTAGATGAGAGCTGTGTAGCCATGCCACTGAAACAATCATTTTGAAAACTCTGCCTAATACATTTCGGTGGTTTTTCCAAAAATTTAACTGACCTCCCAAATTGTAGGATTCTTGATATATTGTAATCTATAAATATGGACATGTTACAAAAACAGACAGCTTAATAGTGTTTGTGTAAGCAATCAAAAGAGTCTGGTAGTGTAACTTCAGTAGAGTGAAAAGGGAGTATGATATGCTCTTCATGTTTGAAGTCAATATTTTCCTGTCAGACAGTTTGAAATCCAAGGTGGAAAAAACTGAAAATAATAACAAATGGCCCTCTTTAACTGATGATGCAAACAGTGGATACAAAAATATTTGTCATTCCTGATGTTTTTCTTTCCCCCCAGAAAAGTGCTGAATAATAATAGCAGTAGCAGTAGCAGTAGTAGTAGTAGTAGTAGTAGTGATGATGATGATGATGATGATGATGATGATGATGATGATGATGATGATGATGATGATAATAATAATAATAATAATAATAATAATAATAATAATAATAATAATAATAATAATAATAATAATAATAATAATAATAAATACTGCAGTGGAGCTGAGAAAATTAACAGCTGTTTCGGTTTCTGACTGTTGGCCCTATTATTTAGAACTATTCACTCTTTAATTAATTTAATTGTAACATCAGGAAAAGAAACTACTGATCTTTTCTTTTTCTCTCTCTCTATTCTTTTTAGGCTCCTTCATGATGGTGAATAGTTCTGGGAGAGCATCTGGGCAAAAGGCCCACTTGCTTTTACCAACACTGAAGGAAAATGACACTCACTGCATTGATTTCCATTACTACTTGTCCAGCCGTGACCGTTCTAGCCCTGGATCCTTGAATGTTTACGTGAAAGTGAATGGTGGACCTCAAGGCAACCCTATCTGGAATGTCTCTGGGCTTGTTACAGAAGGTTGGGTGAAAGCAGAGCTTGCAATCAGTACTTTCTGGCCACACTTTTATCAGGTATACTTGAGATTTATTTTCTTTTACCATAGTAGTGGGCAACCTGCAGCCTGTGGGCCATTGTAGCTTTTAAAGAGCACAAATTGCTCATTTTCTATTGGCTTTTATTTTATTTTATTTTATTTCAGTTTTGCAATTGGAAGTGAGAAAGAGTTAAAATATTTTGTGTTAAATGAACTGCATTCACCAACAATAAACAACTATTTTTAGCCCAATCTTCTTTAGTGGCATTTCTGCATCACAATCGGATCCTTGAGGAACTTGGAGAAGGAGGAAAGGGGTAGTAACAATGCAGGATCCAACCTGGGTCAGTCACCAGAACCAAATGTTTAATCTTCTGAGCTCTCATACTCAAGCTGGAGCCGAAAGCTCAGAAGACTAAACCTTTGGACCCATTGACTGACCCAGATTGGATCCTGCAACATTTATCCTGGGACACTATATTTGCCTTCATTTGTGTAGAAATAATAGTAAGGAAATTAATTAAAATGACCACAATTCACAAATCAAATATGTGAATATATCCTAACAGCATGAGAACTAAAATCTACTGATGTGTACAGTCTGGTTTTCCTTGCCATGCAGAGAATCAGGCTAACCTCAGACACTGTATATACTACATTAAATTGAAATGGGGTATTTTTTAAAAATCTGTCCATTAGGAATCTAAGCAGTAAATCTGACAGGTAGTCCTAAGTTCTTCCAACCTTGGATATTCAATCACTTATAATAAATATTTTTCTCTTATATTCAGCAGGCTTCTTGAATGTTATTTACCATTCTTTTTCATCAGTAATCATGGTCATATGACTAAGTGAGAAGGAAAAGGGAAATTTACTTCTCTAGGGAAATTGAGGAGCAGAAAGCAGTGGACAGAGAGTGCCCAAGGTTTTGTTTTGGTTATGCCTACATTTAGAATGACTGCTGAAGATTACCCTTAAAGGAATGAAACATCTGATTTTTTTAAAAATCCCCAAATTGCTCTCTTTCTGAATCTTAATGTTGACAACAAATTAGATAATTGTGTCACGACTGAACTACTTGTTTGGGAAATGCCAAAATCACAGTCACTGTTGCTGCCTTTTGTATAAACCATTTGGAAAAACCTGAAAAGTATGTGTGTTTGTGTGTGTCTGTGTATACACATACACATAGGTATTAATAATTCACTGTGCATGAAAAAATTTTCAGGGTGTTGATCTGTGGGATGTGGATCCCAAAAAGGAATAAATACTATGCTCCAAAATTTAAAAGCATGAGATAAAAATAAATACAGATAAAACTAGTTGACACTAAAATACATTGATTTTAGCACTGATGATATTTCCTAGTTTGGGATAATGAAATGTCTGCAAGAAAACAACCAGTCAAAGAACATAAGAGAAAACAAGAATTGAAAACTCAGAGAACTTCATGACATTAAAATGGTTCAGGAACTATTTATTTTTATCATGTCTATATATTGCTTCATATATGCTTTAAACTTCTCACTTGTCTCTTTTTGTGGATCTCAGCACCTTAGTCCAACCATGATTTCCTTAATATTTCCCTCACTCCCAACGAATTCAGTCTTTAGGAAGATGTTTGTTCTCTCTTATAAAATTAGGACAATATCATCAAACAATTCTAGGGGGTTTGTGGCAGATTTTAAAAGCTGTATTCTAGCAACATATGAACATCCATCATTTAGACCTTACATATCAAAGATCCTTCTTGTTGCCAGGCAATGAAAGAGCATGGGAAATCACCTTGGAGTGCCTTTCAGGATGAAACTTGACGGAATAAAAAATGGCACTTCAGATTTCTCTTCCCTCCAGCTTTTTTTATAAACAATGCTGGATTACATCATCTTGATTGCTTGGTTACCTTAGCCTCACATATTTTGTCCTTATCATTCATTAAATTCTGATAGTTAACCATCTCATCAAGATGTTGTTTTCTATGACCGTTCCATAACTATATGGAGTTGAAGAATCTTATCAGAAAAAATATTTTCAAGGACTTTATAACCCTTCATAATTTGTCTTGAAGCATCTTGATAAAATCTTGTACATGCTTGTCAGGTTTCTTCTATAGCACATTCTTTTTAACCATTTATTGTCTGGCCATTAACCCATTCTACAATTTATCATTCTTTGTGCCGTCATAGTTCTGGGATTTAATTAAGATTTAGGTGGCTTAATGTTTATATTTATTTCTAGTACCAATTTTCAATGTACGGTTTTTACATACATGCATATTTGCACATTTTTTGGAGGAGGCTCTTTGGAAGGGATTATGTATAACTACATAGTAAATTTGGGAACTGAGTGGATTGCTCTGTGGAATACAGGTAGTCCTTGTTAGCGAATGCCTTGTTTAGTGACTATTCAGTTACAGTGGTTATGGCCAATCCTTGCATTTATGACCTTCACAGGTCTGTAAACCAAAGGGAAGCTGAAATAAGATCATAAACATAGTTGTGGTTTCACTTTGCTTAACAACCGAGTTACTGTTCCTGGTTGTGTTTGCTAAACAAGGACTATCTGTAAAGCATTTATTCCAGAATCTGAATCCTTTGTACTTAAGGGATTTTAGAGTGATGTCTTATGTATAATTTTCAATTGTTTACTTAATCAGCTTGTTGTCTCCTATGAATTTCAGGTCATATTTGAATCAGTTTCCTTGAAGGGTCATCCCGGATACATAGCTGTGGATGAAGTCAGAGTCCTTGCTCATCCATGCAGTAAGCATCTCTTTTTCCCCCCATTCCCTCCTAACCATAGCAATGCATTTTATGTTCAAATGAGTAATTTACCCAATTTAGTCAGTTCTGAAACATTTCCTTTTATCTATTTCAAATGCTTTCAGAGTGGAAGCAATCAGTCCTGAATAAATACATAATTTCTTAAGTTGTACAACAAGCAAAGCTGCTTCAAATGTGCAGCAAGTGCCAAAATTTTAAACCATTATTAAAAGGAAATAAAGCCCTGATTGTTAGGACCATTGAAGGGAGAGAATTACAGGGTTTTAGTGATTCCCTATAGAATTAACTTAAAGAGAGAAAGTAGGGGTAGGGAGGAGAACCTTCATTAACACAACTAAGCAAATTAGTGCAACATTCACAGTGGAAAAAAAGGCCTGAAGTGTTTTTATTTAAAGAAATGTAAATCTTTGCAGTGCCTCTTTGAAAGACTTTATATATATATTTCTCTATTTCACAGTGTGAGTCACATGCTTTGAAAGTTTTTTACACACACATACACACACACTGTGAAATAGAGAAATAAGTCAAAGATTGTTTTGTTAAATTTCCTAGGCTACTGTATTTCTTTCAGCTGTTCTATTCAGATTTATTTTAAAAGCATTCAATTAGGAATCTGTATCAAATTGACATTAAAGATACTCCGTTTACAACAGTAAAGAACAAACTGACACAGTATGAATTTTAATTTTAATTTAGGCTATTTTGTATGATCATGGGAATTATCTAACTTTTTTATTTCTATGGACAGCTTAATAATTAGGACAAAGTAAGCAGACTAAAGTATTTTAGTCCCACCAACAGGGAGAAGCTCAGTACAGCTTTTTAGATAAATCCCAGAAAATTTAACAGAGTTAGTTTCCCAAGTCACTTTGGGCCATGCAATCTTGTTCCAACTTACTTTGCCAGTATAGGTATCTCTGAAGGGATAAATGATGAAAATGTGTGACAAAGTCATCATGCAAATGTATTAACTTATGTGCCTGATGTAGAAACATCAGTACATAATATAGATAGTCCTTGATTTATGACCACAATTGAGCCCAAAATTTATTTTGCTAAGTGAGATAATTGTTAAGTGAATTTTACCACATCCCTGTAGCTGTTAAGTTATTAAGTGAATCTGGCTTCTCCATTTACTTTGTTTGTCAGAAGGTCTCAAAAAGACATCATCCCAGGACAATCGTCATAAATATGAGTCAGTTGCCAAGCATCCAGATTTTGATCATATGACCATGGGGATGTTGTAACGGTTGTATGTGTGAAAACAGTCATAAGTCAAAAAATTTTTCAGTGATATTGTAACTTTGAATGGTGACTAAATGAACTTTTGTAAGTTGAGGATTACCTATAGTGGCATTTGTATGATGTTGTTATCATCTGCATGCAGCTATGTTGGCATCACCGCAATTTGCTACGGATCTTTCTGTGTTTATTATTTATTTATTAGAGAAAATTTTATGGCCTCTCAACTCACTCATGGCGATTCTGTGTTATAAGGGTTGTTACTGAAAGGACAAAATGTTGAAGAGCCCTCATCTACAATATCATGTAAATAATGCAGATCTACCGTAAATAATGCAATCAATCATTTTTCACTCTTGCAAAATGAGGCTGGAACTCTTGAATCAAACTTCTTTAGCCACTTCATAAATGCATAGCACAACATAGGAGAACAAACTCATCATGACTATATTCAACAGTCTATCTTCATTTAAAAAACAAAGGTCAATCTTTTGAAGACAGCAAAGTCCACATTTTGGACAGAAAGGAATGCTGGTTTGAAAGAGAGGTCAAAGAGGCCATCTATGTCAAAATTGAACAGCCTTCCCTCAACAGAGGAGGGATATGACACCATCTATCTCCAATCTACAGCACAGTCCTTTCAGCAGTTCCAAGAAGGCTCCACACCCATTTGTACTACATCAGGAGATTTATCTGATGACACAGATAAACCTCCAGGTGGCCTTAACAACTTGCTGAAAGAATGCAGACGACCAGCTGTCTGCAAGAAGAATATATCCTTCCATTCCCCACCATCTAGCCAGAGCTGAAGAAGCTTCTTAGATGAGAAGTGAAACGTCTTCAAAGACAAACCAAAAAGTTCAGTTGCCTCTTGAAACAGCACCCTTGGGACACATTGTTTTAAGTTGGTTCCAAAGCTTTCATCTATTCAGTGCATTTTAATTTCATGATGAAGAAGTTTGCCCACCTTCAAAAACTATCAGAATATTCTTAGGAAATCATGACATAGTGAATCATAAGTTTCAGTAAATTCAGATATCTTGGCCATCCCAGTGCAAAATATTTAATGGGATGCTCTTGCCACAATCTTCTTCAAAATCTGTACTGAGAAAGTTGTGGCAGTCAGATTATTCTACTCCCTGGTAGTAAATTTAAGCATCAGTCTGATCTTTATAGGAAGGATATGGATAAACTGGTAATTCAGTGTTTTATGAATGCTTACCAAACATCTGGACCCTTGTTTTTGCACAGACTAGGTCTCCAGACTTTCCTGATAGGTTTAAATTCAGCTGTGATAACATGATAATTATTACTGCAGTTATTGCAAAAAGGAACACGAAGTGGTATTTTAAGCATGAGTTTTGAATGTAAGAATGGACGGTCCATACATACATTTGTAGTGCATACAAAGATTTGGAACAATAGCCCTGTTAGCCTAGTGATTTCTTTCCACTCAAATTAACAGAAATCAACTTCTCTCAGTTGTTTCAAAATGGCTGTTCTTCTTCTTCTTGTATCTTGCTATTGGAAAAAAACCCAACCTGAAACTAATTAAAATGAGTCCTACCTTAGTTTGTATTTCAGAAATCTGCAGAGTTCAAAATTCTGTAGAAGATTGAAAATTTGACTTCAAAGTGCTTCTGTTCACATAGCATGACTTTTTATTTAAAGCAATAAACTTATTTCTATGCCCCATTTCCTTCATCCCTTTATTTCCATTATACTTCAAACCTCCTGCCTATCCTTCCCCCCTGCCTCCCACCAAAAAAACTTCTGTGCAGAAAGTTAGTCACTGTGAACTAAATCACAGTAACTGGCTTAGTCATCCAGTAAGAATTTTATGAATAACTGGATGATTTTGAAAAGCTAAACAGGATCTGTTTTTCTTACTACATCGATACGAGACAACTAAAATATATATATATACACTAGGCCTATAGATAAGAGGGAGAAATTTTAAAATTAAGTGGAATTAAGTGGTATAATATTTTTTTCTTTTGGCACCAAATAGACTACATGAATTTGTACATTAAGCTATGAAAAGTACATTGAAGGAGCGGTTACTAACTTTCCAAGCCTAACATAACATAATATAAAGTATCTACTGTAAGCAGGGGTGGGATTCAAAAATTTCAGCAACAGGTTCATTGCCCGGTTGCTGGGTGAGTGTGGCCATGGTGCATGTGGCCTAGTTGGCCTCATGCACCATGGCAGGGGGTGCATTTTGCCCTCCCCAGCCTCCAGAGGCTTTCCTTGAGCCTCCAGGAGGGCAAAAACAGCCTCCCTGGCTCCGGAAGCTCTCTGGACGCTGGAAACGGGCCCATTTTTTGCTCTCCCTTAGCCTCTGCACATACCCTGCACTTACCTGCATCCAAAATGGGCCGCTTGGAGAGTCCTGGGACG
>JANHFL010001359.1:33928-53247 GCA_032468155.1 Oxyrhabdium leporinum
TTCCTTCCTTCCTTCCTTCCTTCCTTCCTTCCTTCCTTCCTTCCTTCCTTCCTTCCTTCCTTCTTCCTTCCTTCCTTTCTTTCTTTCTTTCTGTCTTTATTGTTTTCTGTCTTTCTTTCTTTCTTTCTTTCTTTCTTTCGTTCTTTCTTTCGTTCGTTCGTTCGTTCGTTCTTTCTTTCTTCTGATTATATTTAGCAGTTGTTACATCAAAATATGTATTTGAAGTTAATTAAGAACTTAGGAATGAGCCTGTCAATGATGATGATGATGATGAAACACATATATTACAGCAATATCCTAGATCCTTGAAAACAATATATTAAAAAACCCAAGAATAAAGATATAAGTGGTCTGGATAGAATTTTATTCTACTATTAAAAATAGATGTAGCCTTAAGAAAGCTTTTAGGCATGACATTTTTTCTGGATTTCTTGTAGCAGCACTGCCAAAAATATCTATTTTTGATATTCCAGCATTTAGAAAAGAAGAAACTGCATAATAATAACTGATGTTCTTGATTTTAAAGCTGTACTTGATTGGTGGGGACCTGGAACCACTCTGAAAACTGCAGGATACTCACTCATTAATAGATTTGAATTAGCATGCATATGTTTGTGTATTGTCTATTTTGAAAGCTCTCTAGTGGCCACCAATAAGGCTAATTCAAAGTACTATACTATTTTTAGCCTTTAAAATGCTATTTATGACTTTACTGTTGCGGTGAATTTTTCCTCCCTTAAAGGAAGGTTCAGATTGTAGCTGGTGCTGGCCTTTTCCATTGTAAGCTAAAGCTTCAAAATGCCATCTCACTGAAAGGTTACATGACATTTTTCAGAGGAATGTCAAATCCTTCCTTCCCTGAAAATGTTTGAATAGATCAGTTGTATGAAGTTGCCACCACTAGATTTTGTATGCTTTTTAATTGTTTGAATTGGCATTACATATGGTCGCAAAATATTTTTAGTAAAGGAATAACATGGGCAAGAATGCATTTGAATCTGATTCAGTATAATATAACTTCTTTTGCACATTATGTCGCAGGTAGCAAAGCCAGAACATGAAGAATGGGAGAAGAAGGATTTCACACTTTTTATTCTGTCAGCTTACTATTTATTGTATACAAAACTGGATGGTTGCCCTTAGTAATGTTCACATCACAAGTAGACATATTCAGACATCACTGAATCCCCAATTTAAATCAAGTTGAAGACTGAATATTAATCTGAATATGACTAGAATTTCAAAATGTTTAGATTCTATTCTGAAAATCTTTTTAGAGAGCTTAAAGCACTCACTGCAAACTACTGAAAGACTTCGGATTATTGTGAAATCATTTGAATGTAGCCAGCAAAGTCAGTGACACTATGTTGTGCAGAGTAGTCAAAGCGTAGGAAATGCAGGAAGCCAATTAAAAGTGTTACCTTAATAATACTGCATGGGGTGTTCAGTATGGTATACCAAATAGAGTCTAAGGAGTGTTAGGTTTTAGGGAGCTGGTTGTTGGATTTCTAATTGTCAAAAACAGCTTCTGCTACAAAGCATTGCTCTGCACTTTTTTTTTTCCTTAAAAAGAATTTCATTTTGTACAGGTTCATTTGTGACCTACAAATTGGGTTCACAAACAACATGCTTATCTAAATTAGTGAAAAATCTAGCAGCTGCATTTATGCAGCATGCTAGGGTTTATTAATTTAACTCTTGGTTTTCTCTGCTGTTATTAAATATTTTGTGGAGACCAAGCTCTGGTTAATTGATGGTACAATATATTGTACAAATCCTGAAATGGATTAATTAGGTAAGCAGATTGTTGGCATTCTATGAGCCTTCCAGGGCAAAATTGAGATCAATGAATCAATGATAACTGGATATGGTACTGTAATCTTTTTAATATAAAAATATTAAGAACTTTAACTGTAATAGTAAAAACTATTATAAACTGAACAAAAGAAAATGGAGAGTAAGAATAAAAAGTGCAAGAAAAAGAAAAAAGTAAATTTCTAAGTTTGCAATTAATTTTTCTTTTCTTCAGAGTGGAAGATAAACTTACCTAATGAAGACTTTTCAAACAAAATCAAATAACTTTAGTATAGTTAATAAGCAATTTTAAAAAATGATTAGGAAATGAAGTTCACAAATTTACTATCCATTAAAAGGCTCCCCTGCCTTTACAAGTAAGATGGCTATTCCTGTTGTCTCCCAGTACACAAACCCACGGAAAATCACTGCCTGCTTGTTATGAGGAAGAGCAATCAGGAGCACAGGTCCATGGATAAATATACGTTAGTTGGAAAGCATCCTTATCCAGAGATATTCCAAGAAATTGGTCTTTTGACTAATTCTTTGGTCTTTGCATGGCCGTTGGCTTCACTCTTACAGAGCTGACTTCAGTTCATCATAATTTTCTTGGAAGTCTTGGTAGGGTATTGTAATCTTAAGATGTTTTGAGCATGTCTTCTGTTACACATTTATGTATTTATGTATGTATTTAGAATGAGCCATCTTACTTGTAAAGGCAGTGGAGCCTTTTAAAAGATAGTAAATATATGAATCTCATTTCCTAATTCATTTCAGAAATTGCCTATTAATCTATTACACATTTTGACATCTTATTTTCTAACTGCAAAGAGGGAACCAGAGCTGCCAACAAAGTGAAATGAGAACTAGTCATAATAATGAGAACTAGTCATAATAATAATGATGAATGATGAAATATTAAAAGATACTTTTAAATCCAAGAAACATTAGGATCAGTCAAAATTGAAATCAAGACTGAACAAATAATCTGGTTTTTCCTAGTGCTAAAGGAGGTAGTCAGATGAGATTTCACGAAGAAGGCGTTAATAAAACAATGTATCTTAACTGAAAAGTTGTATATGGAAATGCTTTCCAACTGACGTATATTTAGTCATTTCCAATTTTATTTCCACTGACAAAAGAATATGGAAAATAGTTTCAGACTTTCCAAACTCCAGGCAGGTTAGAGCTAATATTAGAGATGGTAAGAGTGAAAGAAATAAAAGTGAAATAAATGGTCAAATAGCAAGAAAAGGTAATGTAATGATGGGACTGTATAATGAGTGTTGTTTCAGGAATGAGTGGTTTGACATTAAGGGCATTAAGTGTTATGCAAGCTGCCATTGTAACTGAAGGTCATGTAGAAATATTTAAACTGAGGAAAAAAAATAAATTCTGAATGAGCTTAATAGATTTCAAGTAATGTGGGAATGATTCCCATGTGAGAGTTTCAGTACTTGAAAATGAATGTGTGATTTTGGCTTATTGTTATTACCTGGCTTGCAGTATACCCACAGGGGAGAGGGGTTTATTATAACGTCTTTAACTAAATAAGTTATTTGGTATTAGGCAGAAATGCACTTAGATGTACCCAATCATTTGGATTACTGCAGGCTGATAGGCATGCCAACCTTCCTACCATGCCTACAATCTAACAATACACAATAGATCTGCTCATGAAATGTTTCCATCACAAAAAGAATATGTAGAAAATGATTTTATACAGATTAAAAATGAACCCAAGAAATGACAGCCTCCAACCAATTGGGTGTCTTTTTGAGTTTCTCCTAGTGTATTTCTGTATTATGATATTTTTTTTTCACATTAGAGTAATTTGAATTTGCATCTGTTGGTATCCAGAATTTGTAATAGAAGATCACTTTAGTTTCCTCAGAATAATAGAGAACCCATATGTGTTGATTGGAAAATATGCCAAATTGGGATTAGTTTTGGATAGTCCATGCTGGCATGTAGTCTTAATTAGTCCTTAATTAGCCCTAATACACCTGCAAAGTGCCTAAATTAATGTCTGGTAATTGGCAATCATTGCTATATATGTAGCTGAATTATGCAAACATGAAAACTCTTGTCAATGTATAAGTAGAGGGAAATTCTAGTATTTAATATTTGTAACTCTGGAGTTCAAGTGACAATGCATTTGTTTTTATAACAAGAACAGAACCAAAATTTATATAACCAATTTATATTCTACAGGTAGAACATATTTTTTCCACCACTTATTGAAGTTTGTTGCAATTTAGACTTTCACATTAAAATGGCAATGAGAATTATACTTCCAATCATGGGCATTTGTTTTACTGGTGCTCCATTCCAGTTAATTTTATACAAATGAAATAGAGATGAAGGAGAAAACTGTTTAGTGAAAACCAGGAGGAAATTATGTTCTAGAAAATAAAAATAAAAGTAAAATCCATATCTGCTGCCAGTGGACCATGTGTCATGTCCTCAAGGCTTCAAAGCAACACCTAAACCTCCCTCAAGCATTGCTCATTAAAACTATGACATCATCAAAAAGACAATATTGTGAGAACTAGGTGTTCAGCAGAGTGATGGCATGAGTGCAGTGGTGGAATCTAAATTTTACCACCAACGGTTCTATGGGCATAGCTTGGTGGGTATGGGGTCTTGTGACTGAGTGGCAAGGTGGGGCAGCAAGGCTGCCACACATGTGCGTGGTGAGGCTTCTGTGCGTGCACACGGCTTCAGCCACACAGAGAAGCTCAACCGAGCAGCCGTTTGGGGCCTGCTTCACTCCATCTCTGCTCTCCCAGGCAGTGGCTGCTTCTCTCTGTGGCACTGCTGCTCTTGCTGTGAGAGCGTCTTGTGCAATTTAACAGCTGTGAGCTGATGATTTCCTCTAAGTCCCATCCAGAAAGCATTGCAGCACAGAGAAGCAGCGCTGTTGAATGCTGTTTCTCTCAGCTGCAGCACTTTCTGGATGGGACTTAGAGGACCCAAAGTGGTGGCTCACAACTGCTAAATTGCACAAGATGCTCTCCCAGCAAGAGCAGCAGTGGAGAGCAGAAACTGCCGACCCAGAGAGCACATGGAGTGTCTCTGCAAGCAACTGAGGCTTGGCAAGGGACGGAAGAAGCGGCTGCAAGATCTCCGCTGCAGCGCTTTCTGGATGGATCTTCTTAAAGGTAAGAAGAACCGTCCAGTCCATTCCCAAACTGCTTCAGCCGTCCTGCTCCCACGCCGCCCCCCCCAAGGACCTTCGTCCTAGCATGGCAGGCTGCAGGCCAAATATATTGCTTTGGCCTGGGGGGGCGTAGTTTCAGGAAGGGGGGGGAGGCAGAGGCTCCAAATGGAGCAAGGCCAGAGACGGGGAATGGCACATTCCCCAACGGTGAATAGACAAACGGTGATCGGGTGGAGGCTCCGGACCTAACAAGGCCAGAGCTGGGGAATGGCACTTCCCCTGACCCGGCCTAGGTGAAGGGCGATCGGGCAGAGGCTCCAGAGCAAGGCTAGAGCTGGGGAATGGTGCTTCCCTGGGCCCTCACCTGAGGCAATGGGGAAGTAGGTGGCATGCTTACCTTTGGGGAGGAGAGCAGACAACGCACAGAGCGGAGGGGAGGCGCAGAGATAAGCTGGTCCACGTGGCAAAGGCAAGATATATAGGGTGGGGCAGGGCAAGTGAGCAGACAGGGCAAGCAGTGAGCCGGCGAGCGAGTAGGCGGGCAGGGACAGCCAGAGGTAGTAGCTGCCAGTTCGCCGAGCTACTTACAATTTCTGACACTGGCACCCCCAAACCAGTCCGAACCAGCTAGATTTCACCTCTGCATGACTGCAATATATAATTACAGCTAAAATTTTGACAATTAATACAATATTTCTGGCACCATGAACTCTACACCACTCAGATGCTACTTACTTGAAACTTCTTCTAATATTAAAGCATCTCATTTCTCTATTTTTCCCCTGTGCTTTTCCTGCTGTACTCAAGGCAATAATAGAATCATTTTATATATAACAGAACAATCTACTTTTTTCAGCTTATAGCAAATTTCCAATTAGCTTTTTCCAACTTCATGAATTTAATTTCAACTTTATGTTCAGATAGCTTTATAAAGTAATAATGGTTTATTAAACTGATGATCTTGTTTGCTTACCCAGAATGTTTGATTATAGACCCTCCTTTTATTTCGTTTATCTAAATGGTAGTGAACTGCTACACAGAAAGGTATGTGAAATTATAGAGTTGGATGTTACACGAGGTAATGTATTCATAATATAGGAAAGACTTCTGGATAATAATTCAAAAGATAATTAAAATGATTTTTAAAAAAGAATAATAGAATGTAAGACTTGGAAAGGAATTAGTCCAATCCTCCTATAGTTCAATACTTTGTCCAACGCAAGATCCCATCACTACATCCACATTTATACAGAGGTCAACTAGGCTCTGTTTAAATATTACAAGTGAAGAGGAGTTCCTCCTCCTAGGGCATCAAGTCAACCACTGAACAACGCTTGCTGTCTTTTATCCCCTTTCTTCTGATGTCCAGCTGAAGCTTACTGCCTTCTAGAACAGGGTCTCCCAGAAACGGACTGCCCAAGTGGTAAGCAAGACTGCAAGTGCACAAAGCTCCATTTGTGCAAATGGGTGGGCTTGCACACAAAACCATTCCCTCCCCTCCTCCTGCTGTTGCCGGTCCACAGAACTGGAAAAATTGGGACCACTGTTCTAGAAGAATTTTGTTTTAGAAGATTGTGTCCTGTCTTCCATATATCAGCCCCTTAGTTAGGTGAAGACATTTTTTTTCTTAAATTGTTTTTTTCTCCAGCATCATCAATAGACCTTTCTAAAGCCCTCCCCCTTTCCAAGACCCTTTTAATTTCAGTTTCTCTTCTGTGCGTATGTTCCACTCTGCCAATGTCTTTCTTAAAACATAGTGCTGAATTTAGCTCAATGTTTTTTCTGTAATGTATATTATTTTGTTAAACAAATGTATTTTAAAGTAAGGAGAAGCAGTATTAATACCCATTTTTACCCAGGTGTCACACTCAGTGTGCAATTATTCCATTCTCCCTGGGTGACTGTCTCCTTCTAAAGTGAAAGTTGCCATTGTAATATAAATCAGGCAACTTTTTATTCTCTTGTTACTACCGTAATTCTTAAGAAGACTAGATAGTTTTTGTGATTTGTTTTGTCTCTCAAAATCTGGAGGAAAATGATTACTGAAAAGCAATAGTTAATTACACTCTGTCCATGTGGAGTAAACTAAATTCATATTGACCTAATTGTGGTCCTCTATAGAATGTCACTACAACTTTATTTATTGTCTCCAGATGATCAAGCAACTCTTTTCACTTTACTATGGGATTATAGAAGTTGAATATTGCAGTACAGCAAATTGGATAAGTTAATACAAAGCTTCAAGCACAATTAATTTCTCTTTCATTCCTATGCCTTTTCAACAAACTACTTTCCCACTTAACTGGTTCTATATTGTCTAGTCTGACAGTGGCAATTCTCCAAAGACTCAGGTATTTTAAGTGGAAATAGCTGGAATTAATCCTGGGGCTTTGTGTACATCAATCATAGCTTCTCTTAGTATACTACAATCACATTAATACCTTGGGTGACACTCTTCTGATTTGTTACACAGAAAGAGCTGAAGTGAAATAAAATATGGTTGACTAGTGCATACTTCACAAACAAGAGTTAGATAAGAAAGGTTCTATTCATTCATGAGAAGGGTAGGTACTCAGGATTTGCTTTTTGATTGCATTGAGCACTGAGAAAGAGAAACACAAGGTGCAGTGATCAAATAGGACAATTGCAGATAACATCTAAAGACATAATGATTCATATCTCCTTAATATGGTTTCCATCTTCACTCTTAACAATGACTGATTCTTCTTCAGTCCTGTTCTTTTCTTAAATTTTATTGTGAGGGGTCCTTCTATTTGCCTTCTTAAAACCCTGTTCCAGGCATTCTGCAATACAGATTGATAATGAAGCTATTTCTGAAAAAGAGAATCCAGATTTGTTATTTGCGTGCATTAAAGTTTTCATTTAAATATTACATCTGTTTTGTAAGTTAAGTATTGCTACAGCATGTTGATCAAATGAATAAAGCATGAAAATATTTCAGTACTTTACTATTTTATGTTGATTGATTAGTATACCTGATTATGCCAATTTTAATGTTTTGTCAAAATCCAAAATAAATGTATTTCTTGTTATTTGAATGTTAGCCAAATTCAAAAATAAATTAATTAATTTTGGCAACAAATATTTCTTTCTGAATGCAGTGACTTTTGCATATTAAACTCAGTTAGTCTCATGTCACTTTTAACCCAATTATCCCAAGAGGTAAAACCACAGAGCATGACTTAAAATAATTAGTACCATATAACATATCAATAAGTAGTATTCTATTGGTAAAATTGAGCAAAAACTCAAATATTTAAAAATACCAAAATTTAAAAAAAACATCATTATGAATAATGTATTGACAGAAACTGGAAAATCTCTCTCTGTCTCTCTCTCTTCATGGAATCCTAGACTCTGAAGCTATTCTTCCTTTTCCTTTTCTTGCATTTGGGTGGGAGAATAGTCAATGTTGACTCAATGTTTTCATTTATAGCTCCATCCTCATTTTATGGAGACTGTTTTAGAAATCATTTGAATTATTGACTGTCAGATGTCAAAACAATGAGTTGTATAAGAGAATTGACATATTTTATCAAAAACTATTTAATTTCAATGGATGATTGTAAATTCTACTGCTATAAGAAAGGAATATAAATTGTCAGTTGCTATGAAAGTACTCTTAGACTGTTTTGCTGTCTTTTAAAAGATAGTGTGACAGACCACAATAAATGAACTAAATGACATAAACTTGTTTTTACTTTTTGACTCTTCATATTATTTCTTGTATCTGCTTTTTAAAAGAGCTAATAAATAGAATGAATTATCTCCTTCCTTCTTGGTCTAGGGAAAGCCAATTAAGTTTAATATGCATGGTTGCTGAAAAAAATATGATTTAGCTAAGTGCTCTCTGTAACATAGAGTAACAAAATGAACTGAAAGCTTACTAATTTAAACTAATGTTGTTTTGAATCTTGTTTTTTCATATAACTGATGAATTTATTTTGATGGAATACGTCAGCAGGTAAATAACATTTAATATGCTGAATTTGTTGTCTTACTGTTGATGTACTGTTGGTTGTAATATATGAATTCCAATTCAAATATGTTTAAAGCTTCTCTCATTTAATATATTATAGAATAGAAACTCTATTGATTTAGTCATTTAGCCATATAAAAATATAAAACTAATACAAAGATTACAACAGGACATGTTCATGACTGGATGGTGGGGAATGGAAGGATTTATACTCCTTATAGACAGAGGTGAAGAAGCTTCTTGGATGAGAAGCGAAATGTCTTCAAACAAAAGCCAGAAAGTCCAGTTGCCTCTTGAAAAAAACCACCTTTGGGACAACCATGACCTGGATAACTGAGAATCTCCATAGACATGTCCCTATTATTGTTAACCCCGCTCCGATCTAAATATTCTGTCCTCTTGAAATAAAGAGTGCAGTCTTACTAGTGATATGCAGGTTTGTTCCTTGCAAAAAAAAATACAATTTCTCCCAGGTGCCCGAGTATCTTTACGTTTTTAAGTAAGAATGTAAGTAAGCAGCCCTTTCTGCAAAGTACTGTTTGCAGTGAAAAATAATGTGTCTTCAAAGTCTGGTGCTC
The DNA here is from genome assembly GCA_032468155.1 of Oxyrhabdium leporinum. NCBI lineage: Eukaryota > Metazoa > Chordata > Lepidosauria > Squamata > Cyclocoridae > Oxyrhabdium > Oxyrhabdium leporinum. Next base: position 43,464 of record JANHFL010001359.1, read on the forward strand.
TACAAATGCAGTCTTTCTTTAGATAGAACCTCCTAAAACCACCCATATCTTTTATCATTGAGTCTAATTGTTCAAAACGAGCTCTGAAAAATGCTGTTCTGAGATGTTGAGGCATATATGTTAACTAATTTTCTCACTGGGAGACTGATATGACATGTGTTGGGACACTTCAAAGACTTAACATATTTAAATGCTGCTATATCTTCTTGGGCAGCCACACCTAAGACTCTTCATTTGAAAGTTTCTTTGGTTTTTAGATCTGATTGGACTGGGAATTGGATAGAGAATCCATATTGTGAGGTGACATTTGAAAGTGTGGGGCAGCATGTTATGCAGCTCTTTTTTGAAATACAATTTGGGTAATCTATCTGGTTCCATAGATAGGATCTTCATGCAGTAAGTGAAACACTGTAAAGACTAAATGGCTTTGTATAGGGTGTATACCCAACTCTGCCCTTACTCCTGGAACTGGAGTAGACTTATACATCCCCAAGATACATTTTAGAAAAGTACATTGTGTCTTTTCTAGTAAGGGGGAATTTATATATCCCCACATTTCTCCACCACATGTGATCATTGGGACTATTTTGCTGTTATATACCTTTATGGGGAGCTATGGTTGGTGAGCTGCCTTATGGTATTGGCACAGATTTATAACACAAAGTTCTTTCCCTTTCCCATTTCCTCCTAAATTTGACTTTCAAAGTTTATCATCATAGATTTCCCTACAAACTTTCAGAATAAGAGAGAACACTCTAATTAAGTGATAAATCTAAAATAAAATTATATATTCGATAATTTCATACAACAGCCCTTATCTTTATATGACTATTTCTTTTCATTTAAGAATATGTATAATTCTTGAGATGTATTGATCTGAAGGGTTCCTTAACAATAATTACAGTAAGCATGGAGATGACCTTTAAATAAAAAAGGAGATTGGTTCATAACATGCATTTGACATTAGAGCCACTTTCAATGCACTTTTAGAAGTCATCAAAGTCAAGTTCATAAATTACAGTTTTAGTTCATGAAGTGCACTTTGAGCAGAGAACACTACTACTATCTGGTATGTTAGTTGAAAATCAGGTACCGTAATCAAGATTAATATCAGTTAGTCAATGAACATATTTTTTATGCATTTCATTTGAAACTGCTGAAATTACTGTGGACTGTTTATACACTTGATCCTAGCACAGGATGAATAGAGATCTTAGTGCTTCATAGAAATATATTTGGCAAATTATTCCTCAGCCAAGCCTAAACTGTATCTTAAAGTTGTTGAGGTTGAAAAGTATTGCCACAGAGCATATGGGATTTCAACCCACGTTTGCCTATCCCACCTCTGCATGCCTCCCAAACAAGCAAATTACATACCACACTAAAATAGCTAACATAATAGGTAGCACTAGGACATTAAGGTATGCAGTCCAGTACACATATGACTGGTAGTTGAATACATGAGCCAAGAGAACCACAGCATTCCTTCAGTGCCAATGGCCCTGAGGTTAGTTTCACTAGTTAGACCAAATGAAGAAGTCAACTCCATGGGAAAGCTAAAAATATTTTTATTGGAATTGGCTATAATACGAAGATATTTCCAACTCTGATTGAACTGTATCATACTAACCACCACCCCTATTTCAGTGAGCCTATGTAAGCCTCTTTTGCAGATTTTCTGCTTCTTGTGGACTTAAAATACGTTCTTCCTCTTGTTACTTTGGTAACAAATCTTGCCTACCCCTATCATCTTCATTCTCTGCAATTGTAGACTTAAAATATTTTTCACTTCTTATCGCACTAGCAATAGATCTTGCATATCTCTATCAAGGTCATCTTCCTTACTCTCTACACCTTGGAAGTGGTGCTTTTAGTTTCAAGGGAAAACTATCTAAAAATAATCTGGATGAGTGGTGGTGTAGAGTGTGAATGCAAATAAAATGGTACCATGAATCCTAATTTATTTTAAGATATGGATCAGAATATAAAGTAAAAAGATGATCTAAAAGTGAATGCATAGTAATCAGGCAAAAATATTTTCTTTGCAATGTAGAAAAATGTGTGTTTGGTAGAAGAGAAAAAGCATACATGTTACAATTGAGAACTGTAGCATTTCTCCCACAGTATATAAAAATATCTATTATTTATATCAGAATTGTTGGAAGGTTTGTTAATTCATTTCAGATTTAATATATGTCAGTGACCTCTGTGTTTACTGCTCAGACTGGTGATGAATAGTGGGAATTACTGAGCCTAGTGATACATGGGACACTATTTTGGGAGATAATGTTTAGCTAATATCTAACAGACAGTATTTGGTCTGCTGAATTATCTTGAATTTGACACGATTTTTGTCCTACCCAAAATGACTATATTATGCAAGTATTATGGAAATGCAAAAATATACAAGTTCACCCCTATACAGGTTCACCCATATATGTACCATTTAAACCCCTAACACGTTTTTCCAAGCTGAGAGTTGTACTTAATTTTTGGCTACGTTCCAAAATTTAATGAGTAAGACCAGAACAAAAATTAAATTTGACTTGATTTCATTTACATTTAACATTAAAATTAAATTAAGCATAATAGGATTATTTGCCAATCATGTAGTCACTCATTTTTCCATTCTTTCATATTACTATTTGCAATTTTGTAGCAATTTTTGTAGGTTTATAAGGGCTGCCTCCACAGCTTTTTTGTAAGCCATATATAGCTTTTGGCATCTCAGATTGTTAAATAATCAACGTCTGTCCTGAGAAGAAGCAGAATATAAACCAATGAAGATTAAATTAATAACTTAATTTATAATTAATTTAAAATTATAATTTATAATTATAACTTAATTTTTCAAGCCTGTTTTAAAATTTTGATTTATAAAATTCTACATGAAAAAATCCATGGGAAGCAGTTGTTTATTTTAACATATGTTTTGTATACAGTCTTACTGTTCTTTCTTATAAGCATCCTTATGTACCAACAAAGAGAATATTTGTAGCTCAAAGTTGACATGAGGAGTCGTTGGTGCTCTCTGAGCTTTCATGTTTTCTTGCAGACATTTCATTATCCAAACTAGATAACATCAGTGGTGGGATTCAAAATTTTTTACTACCATTTCTGTGGGTATGGCTTGGTGGGCTTGGCTTATTGGTCATGTGACTGGGTGGGCTTGGCCACCCCACACCCCATTTTGGGCCTAGTAGGCCTCCCTGCAGCCTCCTGGAAGCAAAAAAGGGCTGTGGGGGAGCGCACTGCACCCCCATGCCCTGTTTTGGGCCCAGTGGGCTGCCTCCCTCATCTTTATGTATTTTAATTCCAAACTTTATTTTAGCAGTAAAGTATGTTCTGCTTCTGATTTGCACTTGAGAAATATTTCACTCAGTTATTTCTCAATTCAATTTATATGATGCTTAAAAGGCAGTGAGGAGCCATAAAAAACACCAGGACTAATGGGGTGATCTGCTCATGATAAAGGATTGATGACAGCATTCCCAAAACCACGATCCTGAGATTAAAAAATTAAAAACATATAACAGGTGACCCCAGGGGGCACTTCCACATCGCCAGTGGCCACAACTCTTGAGCCAACTCTTACCCGGGTCAAGTGAAGGCTGGTTGAAGTCCTCTAAACCGTAAGGGAACTCCAATTTAGCCACAGAGTTAAGCAAAGAAGCTGCCATGTAGCAGAGGAATTTCTACATAAGTATCAGGTCACATCTCATGCCTACAACTCAACTTTACAAATAGGGTTTCACATCTGGTTATCTATGGAATAGCACCTCCAGAAGCTTCCAGAGTCTTTCAAATGATAATGTCCACAACGCCATCTATACCCTGGAATCTCAGTTGATCCCACACCTGAAACCCAGGTGGGCATATTTCTGAGAGGAGAAATCCCCACCCAGTACGGTCCTAATAATCCATGTCAGGTTGGTTCTCTTATCCACTGTTACATCATGGGTGAGGGAGACCTTAGTGCAAACCAACCTGGCATTCAGAAGCATCAGGCAAAAGGCAGGCCTACTGAAATTCTGATGATCAGGCCTTGAGGCGAAGCACAAAGGGCTGGAATGTGTCACTATCACTAAACACTAAGGTTACCTTCCTCAAGAGCAGCCCACTATAACTCCCCATGCCCTTGTAAGCTTTTGTTGATGTCACTGGTGATCACATCTTCTATTAGTTTATCTTTTCAACTGACTTTTATTTTCCAAGCTTTAGTATATTTTCTAATGATTCTAGTTTTTATATGATATGTCCAAAACATTTAAGCTTTGGCTTTGTTATTACTACCTCAGTGATACACCCATATTTTCAAGAGCTACTCACAATTTATTATGCTCCACACAGTCACAAAGCAACATTTAATGTCACTTTGGGAGTCTCTTTTTCCATTATCCATCAGATGTTGGCAACTTGATCAAATTAAACGGGTCTATAGTTAAAGCTGAATAAATTCCTGCATTGACTCTAATTTTATTCTCATAGCTCTTGCCAAATGGATTCCATTTTTTATAAATAAGCCAAACAGAGACACACATTTTAAAGTGTTTAATTGTTTGGCTCTTTTTAAGTATAAATAGATAAGAATTTCTTACTTTTTTTCATTTTGCCCAAAGAGGAAATGCTAGTCCTGAAAACAGTTACTGGATGACATGCCAGGCTTGTGATTCTTAATTTTTATCTTGACTAGTTTGTTAATTTTAGCAGCAGTATAGAAGTTCAGAGTAATATTGATCTTTCTGCAGAATGTGATACTGAAGATCAGTGAGCAATTTGGTCTTTGCAATGTGGAGCCAACCTGAAATCTTGGGCAATCTTTGCTGTTGGTTGCAAACAGATGCAAAGATCTGCCATTACATCTAAAATCTGGAAGTGAAACTGACTAACACTTAGACCAACTATCGAATAGTTTGATCACCTTGCACATTACTCCAATTTCAGGTTTATGTACAGGTACATAAGAATATATCTTAGTTAACATAGCAGAAGTAAGGATATTAATTTCAATAGGAATTTGACATTAAATAATGTTTCATTTGCACTTTATAGATGGAATAAAACCTATGAATTATTTTCCAAGTCCTCAGTGGAATTTTGCTGTAATTTATCATGCCAATTTCACCTCTGAGTATTTCTGAATTATCAATGGTAAAGGAAAAGGCAACTCTTCTCAAAAAAATAATAATTGGGTTGCCTCCATATTCCTTACTTGCTTCTTGAAAGTGTTTAATAACTACCAAAACATGTATTAAAGAGAAGTGTGATGGTGCAATGGTTAGAATGCAGTACTGCAGGCTAATTCACTGCTCACACCAGGAGTTTGATTCTGAACAGTTCAAGGTCCTTCCATTCTTCCAAGTTTGATAAAATGAGGACCCAGATTTTGCAGGCAATATGGTAACTCTGTAAACCGCCTAGAGTTTACCAGGGTAGAGTCTGGGAGCTTGTGAGTTCTAGTTTGTCCTTAAGCACCAATATAGCTGGGTGACCTTGAATCAGTCACTCTCTCTCAGCCTTAGGAAGCAGGCAAGAGCAAAACCACTTCTGAAAACTTACCAAGAAAACTGCAAAGACTTGTTCAGGAGTGACTTGAAGGCACAAATAAATAAAATAAATTGACTCTAACCAAGTATTGAATAAATGATATTAAAAGGGTACTAAGATTCCTTCTAAATTAAGGTTATTCATCCTTTCAGCCTTATCAATTGCATGGCTGGTTGTAATATTTGTAACAAGACAGTGATAGACTAAGCCGAAGGATATTTGCATTAGTTATGTCTGACAATTCTTTTGATGGTTAAATAAACAAATACCATATTATCTGATTATCCTTTGATCATGCCTTGAGGAAACATGATTAACCAACCAGACACTGAATTCCATTACTTATTATGTATATTATGTATATTCCCACATCTTTTTAATGGTTTTCTTCATTAATCACTGTATGATTTCACCCTAGCATCTACTTCTAAATTCAGTCTATATTTATCCTTCCTATATTTCCTATCTGATTCATTTGGGGTTACATCATGTCTACCCTTAAAAAAATCATCCTTTTTATCCTTCTTTACAGCAAGAAAACTTAAAAGGATTAGAACCTGAGGCAATATTAGACTGACTCATATTTCAGCTCAAATAGGAAAAGCTTTTGATCTTGGTGAAATAAACTTCCTGGCTACAGCCTGACTTTCTCCATTGCAATTTACCTCACTGTAGTAATATCTGACCATAAAACTGATTATAGAAGAAGGTAGGAGACCTTTCATCTGCTGGATCAACAGCAAAGGGAATTTCTAGAAAAGTTTCTCACATGTTGGGGCTCCATTCCAGGTTGACAGAACCATTGGCGAAGTTATTCCATTATTAAAACTCTAGCAATATCCTTGTAAGACATGCATGAACTTCTGCAAATATTTTCAACCCCTGGGAATGCTTTGGATGTTACCCATCCTCTGAGTAAACTTGCAAAACTATAGATATTGCTTTAATCACATGAGACATAGAAGTAATTACTATGTAAAATTCTTGGAGATTTGCAGCTGACAAGGTTGTACATATAACTATACACAGAGACAACTCAGTGAAGGAGACAAACTGAATTTTGAGATATTGTATAATTGTTAATACCAGTGTTTAAATTTGTCATGTCCTGTTGCTTCTGATTAATTCAGCAAGGCCCCTTGTTGTCATTTATAATATTCATCATCATTCATAATATTTTATCTTTTCACTACCAAGGCCATGTGAGGGAGGATAGCAATATGAAACAATCACAGTCCATTTCCAAGACTGATCTGATACTTGGTTATGATGATAGGATAGTAACTAATCTTGAAATGAAGATACTTTAGATTCTCCAGCTCCAAAAATGAAAATTTGTGTTTGTTTTTTAATCAAATGACTTTCCCATCAACTCTGCAAACCTGTGGTTAGTCAATGCACTGTTACCTAGTGTCTTCATCAACAAAAATAGATAAGAACTTTAGAATGTTTGATCAGATCTTCTATTTTTCTTTTGTATTGTAAAGCTTGACGGGAAGAAATAAAGTACATATCTGGATTTGCAGCTTTTGTGAGATTGTTCTTTCGGTCTTGAGATCTGTTTTGAAAGAAATGTGCAAACTGGCATTATGCATCTACAGAAATTGTTTCATCAGCTGTACAGCTTGCTGTTGTATGTAGAACTGATGACCTAATTCAGAAAATATATGCAGATCATTTGGTTTGTGTTTAACTGCTCTGCCCTGATGTAAAAATGACTTGCATCAGATTTAGCAGGCTGTCAGAATTGGGTTATTGTCCACCACCAACTGCTCCTTTATGAAAGGTGTCCACCACCAACTGCCTCCTTTATGAAACCGTAGCCTTTTCTCCCCCCGCCCTTGACTTTTTCTTCTGCTCCCTCTTCCTGCAAAATTGTTTCTACTAAATTCTTCTCTTCTGTCTTACCCCTTTCCATCTTACCATCTCTGCCCACTAATTATTTTACCAAATCATTTTCTGGAAGACTGTATTACCTGTAGGACTGATGCTTAGACTCTTTCTACTCCTGCCATTCTAAATTATCCAGACTGTGATACTCGACAATTAATATTGGGTAATTCAGGATGCCTTGCATCTGGGAAAAAGTAGAACAGTGACTCACCTTCACTTCAGAAGCCTAATTGCCCTATCTGTGAAACAGATATCATTAAAAATAAGCTTTGGCAAGGACATTCAGCAGTCCATCAGCCCTAGGTAGATGTAGAGCCATGGCCAACACAGCAAAGGGAATTTGCTGTGCCATACATTTGTATACATTGAATTTCTTCTCTATAGAATAGTAAATATCATTAAGCTAGTGTTTAATGTGTGCCTAAATGGATATTAGCTACCAACTAGAAGAGAGTATTTGTACTACTGTGGAGTCTACAAATAACTGAGATATTGTTTGCTACTTAATTGTTCTAGTATTACTCCTGGTGTTAATCTCTATTTATCTTAATGTTGATTGCTGGAAAAGAGGTGTTTGGGGATTTTTTTTGATTTAGCTTTCGGATTGTCTCTTTTGAATGGTGTGTAAATGTTGTTTATGTACTATTGATGGCCTAGTTGTCTGAATGCCAGGCTTTCAGAAATCCTCTGGGATTTACCTTGCTTAGGATACTTTCCTAGTTGAAATTATTGTTAAATCGGTCCATGCCTAGTGTAATTAGGGAGTTTTCATCCTAACTTCTGACAGTTAGTTGGTGTTCATCTGTGAGCTCTGCTAGTCTTCTGCCTGTCTGTCCTACATAGCCATTGTTCAGTTCTTACACTGTATGTTGTAGATGATTTCTGTTCCCTTCCCCAATCCCCTGGGATTACTGGGCCTTTTGATTTACTTAGCATGTTTTGGGGAGCTTTAGTTGGTTTGTGCGACATAGTGTTTTCTGTTGCATTAAATTGTTTAAGAAGAAAAATAATCAAAAAAACAGAATCATCACATTCAAAACAATGAAATTGGTTAAGCATACATCAAAATGGAAAAGGAAATGTTACATTTTAGCTAGATTGTCTAATCTGATTTAAGATGATTCAGATGAAGAAACAGATGCCAGTGGAAGAGGCCCACTATGGATCCTGTCTGCTAAGGTATTGAAACAGGTGGGATTAAGGAAAAACCTTTTCTATTGAGGTTACAACCCTATGGAACATTCTACCACCTCCCTTTTGGCCTTCCAGAAGGATATCAAAACCTGACATTGCTGGTTGACCTGGGGCCCTGAGGAGGGTGCTCACTGCTGGAGGTGGCTGACCTGGGTAAGATCTGATCCCTATCCCAACCTTCTCTTGACTCTTGAAGTATGGTTTTAAGCACAGTTTTAAATAATATTGTCATGTTCATTCATTTTAATATTTTAACTATTTTTCACTTGTTTCTATAATTTGTACGCCTCTCAGAGCTATCTTGTAGGGGAGATGGGCAGCATAAAAATTTAATAAATAAATAAATAAAACCATGTTTACAGTTTCATATGAATGACCTAGTTTTCATTTCCCAGAGTAGTAATTATATATACATTTATATGTGTGTGTGTGTGTGTGTGTGTGTGTGTGTGTGTATGAAAATTTAAAGGAAAATATCAACAGGTTTTTTAAAATGAAAGCAGGATGAATGAACATGTGCTTGTAAAAATTATTCAAAGTTTATAAGGGAATTAAATAGAAAAAAAATTGTCCAGCGCTACAATTAACACATGTTGCATACAATTGTTTTCAAAAACAAATTAAATGCTTGAAAACTGCATTTGGATGTTTTTCAGTTGAGCAGACTGGATATTTCATTTAAATATCTATTTCCAAAATTGGCTGAGAGACTTTCCCAGTGTTGAGCACTTGGTCCCAATGTGACCAATGGGACTGACAACAAATTAATCTTATTTTAATATATTGTATATGTCCACTTATAGAGAGACTATAACAGTCCACCAGTTGATGTTTGACTCAGCTGTATTATTTTGGAAGCCAAGGCAGGGTTTTCACAGCCACTGTAGGCCTGTGAACAGTTTTAAGTTGTTGCACTTCAGAGGCTGCAGCAGATCTGTTCAAAGTACAATTAGGCAATTTGAAATTCTCAGAGAAAGTTCTTTGTAAAATGTGTGTGTGTGTGTGTATACATATACATGCATACACACCAGAGGTGAAATCTAGCCAGTTTGGACCGGTTCGGGCTTACTGTGGCAGGAGAACTGGTAAATTTCACCTCTGACTGGCCCCGCCCCGCCCGCCCGCTGCTCACCCAGCCCAGCTCACCTAC
>JANHFL010001359.1:60169-72205 GCA_032468155.1 Oxyrhabdium leporinum
CCGGGTTCAAATCCCATAAGAGTATGTCTGGCTGATGAGAGCAAAAAAGCTTGAAATAGATCTATACCAGTCTCTCTTAATTTTAAGAACATCAGTACAATTATAAAAACATATATATATATATATATATATAAATTTATACATAATTATAATTTTTGTATCAACTCATTCAATTTATTCTATTATACTAATTAATGTATAGTATTGGCCTACACTACTTTTATAATATAACTTATTAATTTTATTAACAGAATGATGATCATGCCATTATGGTAACAGCCAATTCTATCAAAACAAAGAAATGAATAATGATTGTTGAAGTATTAATTTTCCAATACATGGATTAATTAATTGAATTAATCATTCCAAATATTCTTTATTGCCCTAAATAAATTTTATGGATTAAAACAATTAGTTGATTAACCATCATCTTTTAATAGATACATTGACAGATTAATTAATATTGAATCAAAAATTATCATTTTAGAATAGAACTGATGTGAACAATTTTGCATGTAATCAACCTAATGTCTTTTAAGATATTCAAAGTACAATTCAATATTTCTAATGTGTTTATTAATTTTAATGATTCATAGAATTGCCCATTTCATAACAGTGATTCTGGGCAGCATTCAAAAGTTAAAATAATCAAAACTAAACCCTTGTAAGACAGAGTGGCTCTGGGTTTGGGGTTCGTTGGCTGAGGAAGAATTGCCACCTTTGGTCTTGGATTGGTGGCACTACCCCACACAAACCCTGTGCGTAATCTAGGGGTTTTCCTGGATTCACAACTCCTGCTTAAAGAGCAGGTAGCAGTCGTGGCCATTGCACAACTGCAGGTTGTGCACAGTTATGCCCTTTCCTGGACCAACAGTCCCTACTCACAGTCACTCATGCCCTAGTCACTTCCCATCTTGACTATTGTAATGCGTTCTACATGGAGCTGCCCTTGAACAGCATCTGGAAGCTCCAGTTGGTGAAAAATGCAGCAGCCGCATGGTTTTGTGTAGACCCCAGTGTCCACATGTATCACCTCTTTGATTGTCAATTTGTTTCCGGGTGCAGTTCAAGGTGCTGGTTGTCACCTCTAAAACCCTCATGGCTTGGGACCAGGTTATCTGAGGGACCGTCTCTTGCCAGTCACATCTACCCAACCCATCAGAGCAGGGAGGCAGGGAATATTGCGGGTCCCATCCCCAAGGGAGATATACCTGGTGGGACCCAGAAGAAGGGCCTTCTCCGTGGTGGCTCCCTCTCACTTGAACATCATTCACCCAGAGATTAGAACGGCCCCCCACTCTAATACTCTTCCAGAAGGCGCTGAAGATCTACTTCTGCCAGCGGGCCTGGGAAACCCAGAGTGGGATGGAGCCCATTAAATGGCCTGTGTGATCTGTTGTAGTTGGGGCGGGGGGATGGGAGTTGGGGGGATGATTTTGTTATATTGTACTTTATTAATTTATTTGATTCTTTTCGTTAGTTTTTATGGTTTTAAATGTAGTTTTATATTCCGTAAGCTGCCTCAAGTCACCATAGGTGAATAGGCGGCAATATAAATTCAATCAATCAATCAATCAATAAATAAATAAATAAACCAATATAAACTCATGATTTAGTAATAACCCTCAAAGCAAAATCACATCAACATAGAGCTTATTGAACCACTTTTTCCAAAAGCCTAGGTGTAATATTTAATTCTACAAGTAGTTGAATGAGTCTTACTTAACTGTGTTTAAAATCTTAGTCTTATGAACATTAGCCTAGAAGGCTGGAATATATCTTAAAGATATATGTAAATTCCTGACATTCTCCAATTATTTATTTCCTCGTACTTGTAAATATAACTGTTACTTGTAAATATAAATGTTAATGATATCTGAGTACTGTAGATATCATTGTTATCATCATATTTATGATTTATTATGCAGCAGTTAGGAGAAAGAAGAGACTTGTATTTTATATGTCTTTGTGTATAGGGAAGAGGAGTCAGCAATGTGAAACAAAATATAACAAATGCTATTGTTTCATAATTTTCTAGAAATACTACATGTTTGTATTTGTGTGTATATATATTTGCATGTGGGTATGTTTGTGTGTGTTTCTCTCTGTGTGTGACATCTTTCACTTGTTAGATTTCCTTATCTTTTTTTTCATTCTTTTTCTTTATCATTTTGCTATAAAACAGCTATACTGATCGAGTAGGCATGCCATTTGTCAAAATGACAGGCAAAGACAGGTCTTGTGAAACACTGCCATTTCTTTCCAAGACAGACTCCAAAATGTTGAAGTGTTATAATGCTAAAGAAGCTATAGAAAACTTTTGTTGAAACAAAATGAAATCCTCCTCTAACACCAACCTCTATTTTTCACCATGCTTCCCCTTATCCCAATAATTTTCTAATGCTGGTCCTTGAATATTAAATATTGAAACTAGATGAAATGATTGAGAAGATAAGGTAGCATTTTCTTTCAGGATTGTTGAAAATACAAAAGCTCCATATACACTTCTTGGAAGTATTTTTTTTTACTCCTAAAATATTAGAGATGTTTTTTTTCTTTAAAAAGTTTGCCTTCCATGTGAAACAAACCAAAACTAAATGTTGTTTCTATTCACAAGCGCGCGCGCGCACACACACACACACACACGCACACACACACGTTAATAATATGTATGTATATATAATCATAGCATTGTCAGTGTGGTTCAGAAAAAGACCATCTTACAAAAACTTTCCTCCCTCAATTTAATGAATCAATTTCATATTAGAGAAATGGATGAAATCATTGTTCTTTTTACTCCCATCTCTTGATAAAAGTAATGTTGTAAATATTGGTATATCAATACTTTCTACAAGATGTCCTTTTCTGCTTTTTTAAAATGTGCCTTAAAAAGGAGAATTTTATTTCAGCTTTTGCAACATCCGTGATGACCTCTACAACTTCCATTTAATTCATTGAATTTACAGTAGGAATGAAAAACAATTCCACTTAATCCTGTTTTTTTTAATCAATGAATGAGAGCATCTCACAGAGATTTGGATATAATATTATGTAAAACACCAAAAAGGAAAAATAAAAGGAGGGGAGAAAGCTATGAAACTATCATGAAGTAGAATGGCTTGATAATTCACCTTCTTATTGATCTCTTTTTTCTACTTTTAACCTTCTACTCCGTAAGAAAGGGTAAATCTATCTTGTTAGGGCAGCAATAAGCAGAGATACAGAACAGGAGATCCTAATGAATGTTTTTCCTTGAGTTTTATGTATCAAAAGAAGATTGTCAAAAGGACAGCTGAGTGGGAGACAGGAAAAGTTTAAAATGAGCAATAGTCCATTTGATAATAATCCTTAAAAATATTTAAGCTTTCAGGCACTTGTAATTTAAGAAGCTCCTATTTTCCCATTTGAAGACAGTGCCTTAAAATTATTGTGTATGCAATCATTTGGGATTGTTTTTTCAAGACTTATGTAAGTAAACTATCTCACATCACATAAGAAAGAGCAAATCAGATGAAGAATGAGCAGCAGAATAGAGCTGAATATCTTTTCTGCTGCTTTCTCTCTAAACAAACCTGTCTAAACATTAATTCTAGGCAAGGGGAAAGTGAACACACAGACAGTAGCACTCTCTCAGGCCTTCTGCTTAAGCAAGTTTGCAGAAGTAATCTCTTCAAAGTGGTGGGAAGTCAACTGGTTTGAGTCAATGGCTTGAATTCTGAAGATTAGTCACAATGTAAAGCTCCATATAGTCTTAATCACATGAGCATTGGATTCTTACAACACTGAAAGCCATGATTTACCAATCCTGGTAAATCCAATGGCTGGACTCATACAATAACTGAAGCCAAAACTAAACAAGCTGCATCACAGTTTAGTTTGTAACACAATCTACAGCGCTGCTGACTTTTTCAAAAGTACATATGCTTCTCATACATTGAGCAAAACAAGCTAGACAGGAGCTTTAGATTCATTTTCTCTTTATAGACATTTTATTAAGATTGTCATTTGTTCCATCCTTGTTTGAAAGGAATGTCAGCTTGATACTTGTTTAAGTAGTTAAGCTGTATTTGCCTGGTTCAGTTTTGGTATCAGCAATATGTGACTTCCAAGTGCACACATGTGAATCTTGAGCTTCTAATAAGATATTTTCCATCCCTTTACTGGTTTTTATATTGAATTAATCCTCCCCTGAAACTTGTAATAAAAATTTCTGAGCCTTTTAATGGCTAAAATAAAATAAAAAAATTGGAAGCTCAAGGAGATAGCTAGGAACACTGTGTTTACAGTGCATACCCACAGAAATGTCTTGTTGGAATGGGGAACATAAATACCATAATTCAGTGAATTCAGGCTACTGATTATTAAAGTGTTTCAAGAAAAGCCCACAGAAATTTCTTGTTGGAATGGAGAACATAAATACCATAATTCAGTGAATTCAGGCTACTGATTATTAAAGTGTTTCAAGAAAAGCCAATAACCGATAAAGTCTAGGGACAATAAATTAAACTGAATGCTCAGATGAGAATGTGAAACATTAATGGCAGGTAATAGTCATAAAACCAAGCTGATAAAGCAGCAAGTGAAAGAGTGGTGACATTTCCTTCCCTCTGATACAAATAACTAGGAGGCTCCAATGTTCCCATTTGTTCCCAGAAAAAGCTCCTTGACATTTCAAACCTAAATGGAAGAAGTCCATCTTGTGTTATTGCTGCTTTTATCTTGTTATTCACCCTAAAGTTACTGAGAAGTCTTTGGCAGAAACTGTTTGGATAATATTTACTGTTACTTCTTTAGGGCTTATTCACACAATAAATAGCCAGAGAAATAGAATCACTTTGTGCAGAAAGAAAAAATCGTCCTTGATTACTTTTATTAAATACATACTGTATAATGGGGTATGGGAGTTGGAAGTAACTTTTTCAAACTGAGGTTTTCTTTTCTTTTTTTGGAATTATACCTCAAAAAAATACAATTTGACATTGGAACATTTTTCTATAAGAATAAGCAACTCAAAGAATATGTCCATTTCACACAGTATTTATGTGTCCAAAATGATAGATACACACACACACACACACACACATGTTCTTTTGCAACAAATGTTCTCAATGAAATTCTCCCCCGCCATCCAACCCCATTTGCCTTATTCATATATCCACACATTTTTATGAACTTTTTAAATTTTAGCAATAAATAGCTGTCCAAATGTTTTCAGTTTTGAGGAATGTGGATATTACAATTGTCAGCAATAAAGCATAATTTGAAGTAAGAAGCAGCTAATCTTCTCCTCAAGGCCATCCATATTGAAGAATGTTTTCATCTTCCAGTGACATTGCAGAATTCTTTGCAAGAATGAGAACAAATGCGTGCACGTGCACACATGCAATTTTACACACACACAAATGCACACAGACACAGACACACACACAGAGGGAGGGAGAGAGAGAGAGGGAGAGAGGAGGGAAGAGGGAGAGGGAGAGGGAGAGAGGTTTGGAACTGCTATAAAATTGTTCCTTCATTCCAGTTTCAGTTCTGGTCATAATAGAAATGACTGAGGCGAAATCAAAGTGTTTGTTCTCCAGTTGTAGATGATGGACTGTACTATGCATCTATTTATTAGGGATGATATCTATATGCTTGCTATGGTGTGATGACACCATAATATCCACGTTTTGAGGACATTAATGGATAGCACATTATAAAAGCTGTTCTGAATGTTTCCTTGTTCAATTTTTCCATTCCAAACCAAAGTTATCAGGGTTGAATTCTCAGATTTGGAAACAAGTTTTAGCTTACAAAATGTATATTATTTTGAGTACAATATATGATTTATATAATCTATAATTCATGCATTCATTACAGTGTGAGAGCAAAAAGTCAGTCTTCCTCAGACATGTTGGAACCATATAGAGTACATTCAATTTTTAATTCAGCAAGTAACAGTCATCAGAATTATTGATTTAGCTGCCTCAGGCTAAATTAATTATTTGCAACATGATCTAGAATAAGGGATACTACTTCAGTTCCTTGTCACTCCCTGATGATCCTAGAGTTTACTATAGCACTCTATCCCTCCATCGTGATGATGAACCTTTTATTGTTCAATCCAGGATTCAACTGGGTTTCAAAGGAACCTTAGGGTGGTCCTTGAGGCCTTGGTTGCTCCTTGGAATGAAGCAACAATCATTTTAGATTGGATCATACCTATGCAGTTTCTCAGATTGTGCACAGATCCTGGTTGCGTCCTTTGTTTATAGAAGACTTCCAAATGGTAACCTGATAGAAGAAATACCTAGATTACAACTAGGAAAAACTAGAGCAACCTTCAGCTATGTACAGGTAAAAGTTTTCATTAGGACTTACCTTGCAGTGATAAGAGTAGGGAAACCTGTCTGTTTCTGAACTCTTACTGTGTATTCTGCGTGTTGGCCAATGGCCCTAATAAAGGTTCCCAATCCTTCCTGTAGCTGCTCTTGAAGTCTATCTGGAAGCTTCAGTTGATCCAAAGACACATGTGTATTTCATTATTCACATATAACATTTCTATGCTGCAAGCTTACCATAAATTTCTGGGTGCAAATAAAAATTCTTGTTATCACCTTTTGAAGCCCTGCATGACAAAGGATTGGGTTGTGGGACCACCTTCTCCCAGGGGTATGTATTCCTACTTCACAATCCAATAGGAAGGCTCTTCCCTCAGGTGCTTGGTTCAGGATTAGTAGAATTCCTAGTTGGTGAGATATAGTGTTTTATTCTCAATGAGTGTTTACTTGTTTTAGTTTGCTTTTGCACTATGCATTATTTTTCTTTTGTATATTTGCTTAATGGCTGTGAATGTCACCAGAAACATTGTCTGAGTCGGGCAACCATATGAATGTTGTTGTTTTTTTAAATACACACATGTAGGTTTTTAAAAATAAAGGCAAAAATGTAGAGCCCAATGTGATATAATGTCAACTTTCTCACCAGAAGTATCCACAAGAAGGGATCAAGGTAAAGTACAAAAGCATTATTTATGTGATACAAATTTCACACATTTTGTACACGCTCTTGGTATAACATGCATAAATGAAAGAGATGGAATTGTGATGCTTTTTTTCCTTTTCACAAAAGTGCTAGATCCTTGGTCATTTTGGATTACTAATAATCATGAAGCAAAATAGCATTTAGAGTCTAACATTAAACTACTTAAAAAAAAGCTTTGTGAAAAGAGCTTAAACACAGGAAGTTCTCAGCTTCTGTCTAAGCACAGCTGGCTGTGACTGCCAGCACTAGTAATCTCTAATTTGTCACATGGAGGAGGTAGCATTTCTAGTTAAGCATTCATTTCTAAGTCAGAATTACACAGCCTAGGGTTAGGAGTGGTGGATTCTGATTCTTTTTTATCACTTCTTAGAAGTGGAACTTCCTGTGTTGATTACCTTGCCTTGGTGGTCCTCCTCATCGGAGGATGAATTTGTGATCAGGGAAATGTTGTGATTTTGTTTCTACACAGCAACACTCACAAAACTTTCTGGACAACAGTGCAGTAAAACAGATTTATGAAGAACCTAAGGAAAGAAAAGTATGCACATCAATTGTTTGGGACAGTGAAAGTTTTGTCACTAGAAAAGAGGAGCTGGATTAAATAGAGAACTATATGTTCTTCACATTTGAGATTTCTCCCTGGGATTTTTAAAGTCACATCTTTTGCTGACTAGGTACTAGGATATTAAATGTCTTAGAACATGGATGTCAAACTCAATCGTATCATGTGATAGCACATGACATATTGCAATGTTTTTGCCTTTGCAGAACCAAGGTGGGCATGGCCTGCACGTGTTGCATCTGGCCCACAGGCTGCCAGTTTGACACCCCTGTCTTAAAAGATTTTTCTACCTTTTTAGAAACTGGATGCAGTGTTCTAAATAATCAGCAAATTTTAGGAATATAAGATATATTTGCTTGCTATTTTGCCAGTTCGGTTTATCTTATTAAATTGTTTATTCCAGCTAGCTTTCAAGGACATAAGAAATATCCTTTGCGACCAGTAACCCATATTTTAATCTGTAAATTCTCTTCAAGGAAAATTAATGTTCCTATCAAGTTATTAATTTCTATATGATGATGTTATAAGGTCATATTTGAAAATTTTAAAATAGCTTCCTTCAGGGTAGCTTGTGTCTTTTATTAATATATTTTATTACAGTGAGGACTGAAGCTTATTTTCTGGATAATGTTAGTATTTCAGTTTTTTGCTTTATTACAGTCAATTGTGATATCACAACTCTTGTATCAGGAGCCTAGAATCCAGGATTATCCGCAGTTTGTGCACTGGGTGTTGGAAGCAACATTGCCGATCCAGAAACCAAGGTGGAAAATCCAGAAGATCCAAACATCTAGAATTACTCAGTCTTGACTTTGAGTTGAGCCAAAGCCTGTTGCATCCCATTCTGGCCTCCAATGGGATAGAATATTCAGTCAGTGGGACAGAATATTCATGGCACAATCATGCAGTTTGGGATGGAGATATAAAGCTGGGTATTTTCAACATTCTGATGAATACAGGATATTCAATCCAAACCACCAGACAGCCTCACTCAGGGACTTCATATAAAGAGAGGAGAGAACTAAACCTTGTGGCATGTCACAGAGGGGCCATAGGCTGGACTTCTCTCCCTTGTCATTGCTGATTTGAATCAGAGTAAGGAGGAGAATCAAAATAACAATGTATCATCTACCCTCAACCCAGAGCTGGTCCAGAAAGATACCATGATCAATGGTATTGAAAGCCACTAAAAGGTCTAGAAGAAAAACGATGGATGTACTACCCCCATCCTTTCCCTGCCAGAGGACATCCAAGAGTGTGATCAATGCCATCTGCCTCATATCCTGGCTGAATCCCAGTTGAAAGGGTTGCAGATAATCTGTTTCATCTATTGCCTTTGGAAGTTGCAATGTGACCACCTTCTCCACAACTTTCCCTATCAAGCATATAAATTTCTGCCTACTGTATTACAGTAGACCAAACAAAGACTGACTGTGCCCTTGAAGTGACCGGCAGAAACTCACAGAAGTTGGACATATGAGGTTAGCAGATGATGATTTAGGAAAAATAATATTTGTCAGTGATGAGAAAAGTAGAGGAGTAGACATTAAATAAACTGTATGGCTGGAATCAAAGAGGATACTGAAATTTCTTTGAAAAACTTACTGGGACATATTGAGATAATAAACATTTGTCCATGTCATCACAGAGCTGAATCTAATTTAATGGCATGAAATAAACTATGTGAAATAGTAGGTGGCATTCTTCCTATCACAGGGAGTCCTTCTTTAGCAACCATAATTGTGACAGGAAACATAGTCATTAAATGAAGTGGTTATTAAATGAAACTCAGTTGGCTGCAATCGTGCTTACAATTTTACTTCATCCTTACTGTGTTTCAGTTGAACTGGGCTTCTTTCTCTTTGGAAATAATTTGTTAAGGGGTAAGCAAGTGAAAATAAGAGCAGAGCTGCTGTAAAGGTCATGAATTTGAGGAATGGTTTCTAAATTGTTTTTTTTTAGCACTGCCATAATTCAAACAGTCACTACCTAAACAAGGCAGTCACTAAGTGAGATTACCTGTATTCACCACATCATCCTTTTGCATAATTCCCAGCTTTTTGTAACTGGAAAACTTCCACTGGACAAATTTGCTTGGAACGCAGTACAAAAAAAAGCTTTCAAACATCTTCGCCAATTTATGAGCAGCAAAAACTGAATAAAGGTTTTCTCAAATGGAGGGAATGGTGCTCCAACAATTTCTGAAATCCTCCTTCCCCCACCTTTTAATTTTTTTGCCCTGAAACTTAACTAAACTATGGGAATCCAGAGACTCTACAAATTACTGTAGAGGTGAATGTACAATGGATCATATCCCTTGGCCATTTTGCATCTGAAAAACCACAGACCTGAGAGTTTGGGAATTTACTTTTCATCAGACTAATGAGAATTGGTATGGGAGAATTGCAGAACAATTTTCTAAATGACAGAATGGATAAAATGTATTAATTGAAATTGGAAAACAAACCTGTTGGACTAAAAATCTTTCTTCTGAAAAAGAAATTTGAGTTTTACAAGATGTATGGTATCTATTAAGCAGTTTTATCTTCACTTGCACACTGTTCAGTGCATCCTTGTAAATTTCACTATTTTTCTTTTTTTAAATTTAATACAAACCTCCTAAAATCTATTTCTTTTCCATCAAATAAAAATGAAGGTAAGAAAAAAATACAGAAGCGATCAGTGTTGGTTAAAATACATGAGCTAGGCTGAATGCTGAATATTACTTTTCTAAATTGCCTCCCAATTTTGAAATTACTGATAGTAGACTTGGAACTGCAGTGCACTTTCTTATGCCAATATATATTGCTTTGCCTTTTGTTGTACCCTGTTCATTTCTGATGATAGCACTGTAGCTATTGCCAATGAAAGGAATAAGCAAAACACACACTTTGCAAGTTTTCTATTATGTTGCCCAGAATCCCTTTCTTTGTAGCTACTTGGGTAGCTGGAGAGAGAGAGGGGGGGGGGGAGGTGGCAGAGGGAGGGAGATATATATACATATATATATTTCTAATGATTACACCAAATGTACCTGAATGCTCATAATAATTCAAATACCAATTTGACAAATTTACGATGGATTTCTAAAGTAAGGAATTTTATTAGGAATTATTTTATTTTGATGGCCTAACCTATTTAATTTAGTGTCTTAGAATTTTAATGTCTTAAATTTTTAGAAAATAATATTATAATAATACTGTCATTATATTTAAAATTTCTTTTCTTGGAAGAGGCAGTTATTCTGAATGTGTTTAATGCAAGATGAAGGATATTTTATTTACTTACTTAATTAATTAATTAATTTAAATGCTCATCCATGGCACCAGATGGCTAACAACACTTGAAAAAACAAACATAAAATACATGACCGGCAGTCAAGGTAAAAGCCAATCAACAACAATTAACATAACCTTCTTATGGGCTGTAACTAACTATAACAGTTGGCAATAGTATTTAGACTTATATACCACTTCATAGTGCTTTACAGCCCTCTCTAAGCAGTTTACAGAATCAGTATATTGCCCCCAACAATCTGAGTCCTCATTTTACCCACCTCAGAAGGATGGAAGGCTTAGTCAACCTTGAACGTAGTGAGATTCGAACTGCCAAATTGCAGTCAGCAAGCAGTCAGCAGAAGTAGCCTGCAGTACTGCATTCTAACCACTGAACCATCGCAGCACTTAATCCAATCACATGCATGAGCTCACAGCCTTCTCTTCAGGGTTAGGCAAGGGCTAGCAGAGTTGGAACCTATCTAATCTCTGGAAGGAGGATGTTCCAAAGGACAGACATTATAACACAAAGAGTTTGTTTCCCGAGTCCCGCAAGATGGCATTACTTTAATAACTTTATCCATGCTATATATCTCCTGTTAGATCTAACAAGACAGGTAAAAGTCATTGGGGAGAAATGATCCATCAAATAACCTGGGCTCCTACCATGAAGGTCTTTGTAGGTGACCACAAGGACCTCATGTTGCACCTGAAAGTATATTGGTAGTCAATGTAGAAGTGTATGCTTAATGAGAAGTGCTCATCACTGCTTGCATTGCTGCATTTTGAACTAATTATAGCTTCCAGATGCTTTTCATGGACAGCCCCTAGTATAGTATATACAGCCCCTAGTATACAGCCCCTAGTATAATTCACCTGTATATGACTAAAGTATAAATGTCTGTGAGCAAAGCCTTTCAGTACAGCAAAGGGTGCTATTGCTGCATACATGAAAAACAGGTGCCATCTATTTTCATTGTAGAAAAGCCCTCCTGCCCACAGTTGCCACTTGTTCCTTGAACAGGAACCATTACCCCCAAATTACTCATTTTGTTTGGGGTACTGCACTACCATCCAGATCAAGACATGAAGGACCTGGATCCTTCCGAGGTAGGTAAAATGAGGACCCGGATTGTGGGGGCAATATTCTGAGGTATATTGGATTAATATACT